>VXBR01004639.1:5556221-5635617 GCA_013400215.1 Cisticola juncidis
AGAGAGAATAATTTTAGTTGTGCCTGTTAGTTGCTTTAGATCTTCCTGCTACCAGAGGTCAGCATTAAGTGCACAATGGAGAAGTGTCCTTACACAAAGTGAAAAGGCTTGGTTCCCACAAAGGTCAACATCCTCCATGATGTCTAATGGTACAGCTCAGTGTGCTTGATGTTTTAGCTGATTTCATAGAATCACAGCATGGATTGAGTTGGGAGACACCTTCAGGACCAGTAGGTTCCAACCCTCCTTGCCATGGGCAGTGATGCCACTCTCAGGTTACCCAGAGACCCACCCAGCCTGGCCTTGAGCCCTTCCAGGGATGGGGCATCCACAGCTTCCCTGTGCCAGGCCTCCTTATCCTCAGAGTAAAGCACTGGTGAGGCCACACCCACAGACTGTGTCCAGTTCTGGGCCACAGGAAAGACACTGAGGGGCTGGAGTGTGTCCAGAGAAAGGCAGCAGAGCTGGGGAAGGGTCTGGAGCACAGGTCTGGTGAGGAGCAGCTGAGGGAGCTGGGGTTGTGTAACCTGGAGAAAAGGAGGCTCAGGGAGAGCTCATCACTCCCTACAGCTCCTGCACTGAGGATGTGTCCGGGTAGGAGTTGGTCTCTTCTCCCAGGCAAGCAGTGACAGCAGAGGAAATGGCCTCAAGCTGTGCCAGGGGAGGTTCAGTTTGGACATCAGGAAGAATTTCTTCATGGAAGGTGTTGTAAAGCATTGGAATGGGCTGCCCACAGAGGTGGAGTCAGCTTTCCTGGAGGTGTTCAAGATGTGGCACTCAGTGCCATGGTCTAGTGGGGCTTGATCAAAGATTGGACTCAACGATCTCAGAGTCTTTTCTAACCTAAATGATTGTGACTTTATGAGTAAATAATTTCTTCCTGATATCTCAATCACTTCTCTTTCATTTTTAAACCATTCTCCCTTGTCCTATCACTACATGCCCTGGCAAAATGTCATTTTCTCTCTATTCTATAAGCCCTCTTTAAGTGCTGAAAGGTGACAGTGATTTCTCCATGGAGCCTGGTATTCTCCAGGGTGAACAACCCCAACTCTCTCAGCCTGTCTCTGTAGGAGAGGTCCTTCAGCCCTCTCATCACCCTTGGGGTCCCCTCTGGACCTGTTCTAACAGGGTCACATCTTTCTCAAGCTGAGGACTCCACACCTGGACACAGTGCTCCTGGTGGGAACATCAAGTATGTCTATTAAAACAAAGGAAATAAAGTTTATAGCAGGAAATGATTGAATGCCAAATTCTAGGCTACAGCAGGCATTATTTTAGTATGCTTTGACTTGTTTATAAGAAATACTTGTCCTCATAGGTCTTCCTTGCCAGATGATATTAATGTCAACATGATTTTCCCTCTTTTTTTTATAGTTGCTGGGATACAAATGAGCACGGTGGTCCCTGGTGGGTTATACGAATACCAATTTTAATTTCTATTATAGTAAGTAAAATTTGGAGAATGAATTATAGATCTGTTCAGTATTGTGCTGTGCATGTAGCCATTATTCTTTACTGCTAGTTACAGATAGGCAAGAATTCTGTTTTAATGAAAAGAAATTGTGCTGCAGGAGAAATGTTAAATAGATGCCAAGGCCATTAAAATTTGTTGCCTTCAAAATTTATCTGCCTACTATTAAATGAGCAGTTGCTTTTATTTGTGTGTTGTTCTTTCTTTAACATCTCTCCTGTTTATGAGCCTGGAGGAAGGAAAAATCTAATTATACTTCTCAATGAATTGCAGATTTGGTTTTTTGTGTAAATAGATAGTCCTGCAATTGAGAATCTGATATTAGTCATAAAAAAGTATGGCTGTGTATATCTTTCTTTAATTGGTAGCCTACTGAAATGCATATTGAACATGAAGTATTTGCAAAATAATACCATTTGAGAATGTTTCACAGGGCTTTTCCTGTTTGGAACTCATTAGAATTACTGGTGTAGTGTAATAATATTCCTGGTCACTGTAATGATTGTGTAATTAAATTTGAGCATAATATACTATGGTTAGATGTCCATTTCTGAAAATAGTCAAGAGCAAATTAATGTATTTTAAATGCACTTAGTTCATTTTTAAAATCGTAGGCAGAAAATCTAGGGCATTATTAGATAACACAAGATTTCAGGAATCTGCATTATGTTTGGACATGCCTTTCAATCTGTGCCTGCTGAAAATCATTTTGGGAGAAATTCCTGTCATTGCCATCAGGGTGATTTCTGCAGTTTGAAGAGAAAGCTGCAGTTTGAGGAGAAAGAAGAGCAGGCCATATGTGTGAAATGATATAAGGTAAAGCCTCAAAGATATTTTTGTTATGAAGAAATGAGCATGCAACAGAACTACAGCACAAAGGGAATATTTGGACCTCAAAGGAGCTGGAGAACAGAGAACAATCCAGAGTGAAGAAAATATGTTGGAAGATAAAAGCTAAACAAACCACCTGGTGTTTACAGGAAAGCCTGTTCTCTGGATGCTCAATTTGAACAGCTCTCTGAGACTTCATATGCCAGAAGGCAGAGCTCCTCCAAAGCAGTCCTGGGCCTGGAAGTTATCCCAGGGCACATTGGCAGACCTGAGCTGCAGCTGGATTTTAGTAAAGACTGGGAAGAGTTTGATTTAAACAAATGGAATAGTGGTCAGGCAGCAAAGTTTGATCTGTCCAACAGTATCATGAGAGTAAGTTCTGATACCATTTTGCACAGTGGGTGGCTTCAGTGAATTCAGTGTGTCAGAACCCTTCCTGGCATTTCCTCTGAGAATTTTGGCTTGAGAGAAGTCATTTGGCAGAGGTTCCCACTTGATGCTGTGCACAATTCAAAGTTTCTCAGCTGGATGTGACTGTTCCAAATCACAGAATCACAGAATCACTGGGTTGGAACAGACCTTCAAGATCATTGAGTACAACCTAACACTTCAACTAAACCATGGCGCTGAGTGCCACATCCAGTCTTTTTTTAAACACATCCAGGGATGGTGACTGCACCACCTCCCAGGGCAGACCATTCCAGTACTTTATCACTCTTTCCCTAAAAAACCTTTTTCCTAATATCCAAGCTGTATTTCCCTTGGCACAGCTTAAGACTGTGTCCTCTTGTTCTGCCAGTTGCTGCCTGGAGAAAGACACCCAACCCCACCTGACCACAGCCACCTTTCAGGGAGTTTTAGAGAATGATAAGGTCACCTCTGAGTCTCCTTTTCTCCAGGATAAACAACCCCAGCTCCCTCAGCCGTTCCTCACAGGGTTTGTGTTCCAAGCCCCTCACCAGCCTTGTTTCCTCCTCTCAATATATTTCCTCAAGTGATGAATGTGCTGTTACCCCTATTCTCTCCTTCTCCACAAATACTGGCTCCAATGCATAAGGCAAGTTAATATTCCCTGCTGTGTGCACTCAGCTGCACTGAGTCTGCAGATACAGTCTGCAGTCACAGGCAGACTGTTACCTTTGTAGACAAACCTGTAAGTAATCATTTGCCTGAAAAAATGTATGTTAACTTTAGCAAAAGCCTGTATTTTCTAATATTCCTTTTTTCATTATTTTAAAAATATATTAGATATAAGTTTCCTAAATTTTTATTTCATTTCTGTCAGTTCCTGTCACTTCCCTTCACCTGTCATTTCAAACAGTGTTAAATACAGAGGGATATGCCATTGCTGTGAGCATGGTTTATTTATTGGTATCCCAAATTCTACAGTTTGTGTCAGAGAAGACACAGAAATTATTTGAATTTGAAAAGCTTGGAGCCAAATTTTGAGGGGAAAAAAAGCAGTGTTGCACCATGAAGACAGATATCTACAGCAGTGAGACAGGCATGGCCTGGTTAGGTACCCCACTTCCTGATTTTGTGCTTTGGGATGGGGTTAGTTTAAAACAACAAAATTCTCACTTTCACAGTGATATAAATTTTTTCTCTAGATTAATTTATTCTATGATGTGTGCATTAGATGCAGCTGTTTATATCACTGGAGTTACAGTTTTTACCACACAATGCTGCTCTGAAAGTGTGGATTCCAACTGTTCCCTTATTTCAGGATGGATGTGCTGTATTTAGTGTGCAGTTTTCTAGACCACACCAAAGAATCCAACACCAGAAGGGATGGTGACCAGAGGAAGCTTAAAGTCAAGGCTGAAGAAATAATGAGAGTGAGACTTAGGATATATTTATATATCCTTAGGATATATTTGAGTTTTATACTTCAATTTGCTAGACTGATTAGGTTCTGATTATAATGATTTTTTATGCAGGTGCCTTCCTGTAAAGTAAAATACGAAATAAAATACAAAAGAGCTGAGGGGTTCTGGAGGGAGGTGCTCCACTCCCATGCTGATTTCAATCCTATCTGACTTGATAAGCATTTCTTTGTGCTGCATATTGAATAGAGAATTCAGAAATCACTGTTATATTTGTTTTCTTTGCAGGTGAATTTTATACTTTTCATTAGCATTATAAGAATCTTGCTGCAGAAGTTAAGATCTCCAGATGTCGGAGGAAATGACCAGTCACAGTACAAGTGAGTTATATTTTTAGATATTATAGACAGAACCAAAGTAATCTCTTTAAGATTTCATCTGCAGAAAACCAGTAACTGCTGTGTTTCTATAATTACATTTAATTTAGAACTGCTTTTAGACATAGTTTAATAAATACAACTATGCTGAAATGGGGATAAATATATTTTTATCAAACATTAACTTAAACAAAAAATACTTAATTTCAGAAAGATTAGCAAGCTGTTCTTGAATTTCAGTTTAATCCCTGAATGAACATGTTGATACAAAATATATGGAGAGTAATATCTTTCTTTTGATATATAAATGTTTCATTTTGACATAAGAAAAGTTTCAAAATCAAAAAATTTTCCTTCAACCTCCTTAAAACCATTTTTTAAATTTCCAAAATACTTAAATATATTTTTAGAGCTGAAAAGAACTTACATTGTTACCAAAATTTTTAAAATAAACTATAAAGTTTTATATTGATTTAAAATACCGTCTCTACTCTTCTAGAGGTAAACAGTTGTTTCTGGCTTAGACCAACTTAATTTCTCTTCAGACTTTCTTCTTTTGTGTTTTGGTTTGAATATCAAATCCTGAAATGTCTCTTTGTTTTCAAAGCTTTAAAATCAAGGGATTTTGGGGCACAATTCCAATGCATTGCTAAAATCGATTTTGTTCTTTATTTCCGTATCTGTTATCGTTGTTTTTTATAAGTCTTGCTGGATATGTAATAATCTGCAATCAAGAGTCTGTTGTAGTAGGTCTTATTTTCAAGTCCAGACACAGATTCTGACAATTCAGGGTGTCAATATGATACTTAAAGGACAAAACATAACATGAACATTGAAAATCCAAAGCCATGCAAGTGGCCTTTGGGAGGGTGCTCCAGGATAATACCTGTCTTTCCTTTAAAAAATACTGAATTCCCGTTCTAAAAGCTGATAAAACATGAAATAAAGAATATTGTTAATGCCAAGAGAAGCAGGACCTTATGTGTTTTGTTGACAATGTGACATGTTTGATGCAAAAAGTGAAAAATTCTGAGCTGCCACAGAAAAGTCAACACAACTGGACTGACAAGCACGTTTGTTTTGCAGAGCTACTGGGGTCTTGTTTTGTGTTTGCTAATTCAATTATTTAAATGTGGGAGAGCTTATTCAATCTAGATGAATTTGTGCAGTTGTAGGTATGTAGTACCATGGACAACTTATAAGCAGGAAATCTCCTCAAGTTTTCTTCTGGTGACATCAAGTTTTCTTTGCTTCCATGTGGTATTTATTTACCTTTTGAAAATTAGGCATTCCATTACTTTCAGTGCCACCATTTCCCACACTTTACTGTAGCCCTTTATAATATGAAATATTCACATTAATAGCAACTTTGTACTTCATTATTCAGCCCTGTAAATTCTTTGCTTTTAGCATTTGATTAAGTTTGCATTTCTGGTCTTCAGCTGATACCCATGGGAAAGTAGATTAACCTCCTCAAGAAACTGCATCTACAGACCAAATTAAAAGATCTGGGAGGTTCTTTTATAAAATTACAAATGCATTTTCTAAAATACAGAGAACAAGGCTGGTTTGTTTGTCCCTTTATTTTACTAATATGTAAATGCAGTATAGAGAAAGTAGCATCAACTAGACAAAAATTGCTAAGCCAAGTATGGCATGAAAGTGAAATATGAATCTAAAATGAATACCACTCATGCAATTCTCCATTTTTCTTCCCTTCCTCTGAACCTGCTTGTAGCCTGTTCCATCCTTTTAGTTGTTCATTTTACTTTTGTAGTGAATAAGGCTAAGTTAAAATAAAATCAGTTTTCCATTTCACTTGGGAAACCAGGAAATTTGCTGCCTGTGTCATCTCCTCCAGTTGTAAATTAATTTCTTCTGCCAAAGAATCTGTATTTTTCCTACTTCTGGTATTATCTTTAGATGTGAGTATTTACTATTCTTGAGAAACTGCTGTCAGAAATTATTATTTCCACATAAACAGATGCAGCCCTAGGACACTATGAACAGAGCAAGGCCATGAAAAATAACACTGAAAAAATAAAACTAGTTGAAACACCTTAACTTTTCTGTTAAGATACATGAATTCACAACAGCATCCTTTCAATGTTGTATCAAGTTATATTCATCAAGACATTGATGAATTATGGAACTCAACATCATAACTTCTCAAATTTTATCTGATACCAGACATCCAAAACTGTGCATGACTGGCCCTGTATAATATATAAAACCGATGTTATTAGAGTGAAATAAATTATAGATAAGGCAAAAGTAACAATTTATCATTCCAGTATTTTCACAAACTGTTTTTCAGAGTAGTTCTGCTTAGAAATTTAAAGTTCTCTTTCCTTAACTTGAGTAGTATCTCCTGCTAGATTGTGTTCTGGAACTGACAACACTGAAAATTATTTAATGGTATATGCTTAACACCATCAGTAAAGCTGTGAAGTTTTAGTATTTGGAGCCCATGAAAATCTCACAGCTGAGATGATCTGGATTACATTTCCTAGATACTGTTTGCAGACTGTGCATGTTCAATGTACAGACTAACCATACAGTTACACATTCATTTCAGTAAAACAGGAGCTCATCATTAAATTTCATCCTTTTCTCTTTCCTTTACCCAGGAGACTTGCAAAATCCACGTTGTTGCTTATTCCATTATTTGGAGTTCACTACACTGTGTTTGCTCTATTTCCTGACCGCAGTTCCAACAATTATAAAATAATCTTTGAGTTGTGTTTGGGATCTTTTCAGGTAAATTTTAAGGTTTTTATTCCCAAGAAGTTTTATTTACCTAGGTGAGTGCTGCTTCCTAACTAAGGAATATTGTCTCTTTCCAGGGGTTGATTGTTGCAGTCCTATATTGCTTTTTGAACAGCGAAGTAAGTCTCACCTTTCCTATGGAGAATGTTAAATACTGGTTTTAGTAAATGTATAAGTGCCCCTATAATTCTGCTGTGATACACTAAGCTGTTTTAGAAGATGTCTGCATTCCTATTAGTGAAATATATTTGTGACAATTTTTATAGAACAGGAGAAATCAGTGTAGTTGGGTGAGGAGCTTTAAGATCTAATTTAAAATCTGTTTAAAATCTAATTCCTTGCAAACTGAGGTGTTAGTGTCTTCTACTATTTAGCATGATAATAATCTAGGTATAATAATCATGCTGTAATCTAGCTCTGTTAGAAACAATGTGCAAGTGAAGTGCAGCAAGCCTGGAAATTTATCCAGAACTTGAAGTACCATTTAGTATTTAGGGGTAATGTTCTGTCACTATCTAAACCTCAGAACAGCAACAGATTTTCCCAAGAGCTCAGCATGCCGTAGATTTCATAGTATCAGATGAGAAAGGTGCAAGGAATTCCTTTTGATTTCAGCCACCATGCAGTGCCTGACAGAAGGAATCTGTCTGAAGACACCTGCCTGCACAGACAATTAACATTTAGTTCTCCTGATACATATGAGATGCCTGATTTGGGGCTAATCATTTGATTCTATGCCTTAAGTACATGAGATAAATAGCTTGATACCAAAACCTAGTGTTGCAGTACGAGTAATACAAAATTGATTTTTGAAAGTGACCTTAGGGCATCTCTTCACAGACAGTGTAGGCAGTCACTGCCTCAGTTATGTCCTTTGAAAAATGGATTGGGTACTCTAGAGGGGAGGGATGCCATCCAGAGGGAGCATGACAGGCTTGTGGAGAAGGGGGAAGAACCTCAAGAGGTTCAATAGGAACAAGTTCAAGGTTCTGCACGTGGGTCTGTGCAGTTCAGACTGAGGGATGAAGGGGCTGAGAGCATCCAACAGAGAGAGACTTGGGAATGAAGAGCTGGCAATGTCCACTTGTAGCCCAAAAAGCCAACTCTATTCAGCATCACAAGAAGCATGGCCAGCAGGTCAGGAGAGGTGAATTGGGACCAGTACAAGAAAGACATGGAGCTGTTAGAGCAGGTCCAAAAATTATCAGAAGGCTGGAACATCTCTCCTGTGAAGACGGGGATTGCTCAGCCTAGAAAGGAGAAGGATCTGGGGAGACTTTATGGCACCTTGAAGTACATAAAGGGGGGATCATCAGGAAGAGGGCACTTTTAAACTGATATGTGGTAGATTTAGGAAGGGAAAAGTCTTTTCTGTGAGGGTGGTGGAGAGGTTGCCCAGAGAAGCTGTGGAAGCCTCATGCCAAGGCCAGGCTGGAGGGTGCTCTGAGCAGCCTGGTCTGGTGGAAGGTTTCTGCCCATGGAAGGGAGTAGAATTACATAATCTTTAAAAGTTTGTACCAACCCAAACCATTCTGTGATTCTGTTCCTAGAGATCCCCATGTGACAGCCAATAGACATGGAAAAAATTCCTCACATAAAAGAATTTTTTCAGCTCATATTGTGCATTTTCTTTTCAACACAGGTGCAGGGGGAGCTGAAGAGAAAGTGGCGGAGTTTGTGCTGGAAGCAGACAGCAGGCAGGGATTACAGACTGCACAGCTCCATTTCTCGAAATGGATCAGAAAGTGTTTCCCAGCTCCACAGGAATTCAAGAGCTCACTCATTTATGCAGACAGAGACCACCATGATATAAATGAGCTAGGTCCCCCAAAACATGAAAAACTGGGATATATCGTTCATCATGCAGCTTGATGTGATGTTTTATAAAATGTACAGTTTAGTGCTTCGCTTTTCTACATGTTGGTATTTGGGGAATTGGTTTGTGCAGCCAAGCTGTTGATAATGGAGAAGCCTGCCACATGGGTGCTTTCTGTTTTGTTCAAATGGTATTCGTGTTAATTCTGATGTTCTCTTGCAGTTTACTAGCCATAACATTCAAAAATTCATTTTTCATAAAGGTCCCTTTACCTTCTAAAATGGCTACAAGATCCATACAGAGTATCTTGCTCAATGCAGACTTCTTTGGCACATGTAAGGGTTAAGATGGGAAGCAAGAAAAATTTTTATACTTTATTCATACTTAAGGAAACATTGCCTTAAGGATTAGGAAATTCTTTTCTAATTACAGAAAATAAAATTTTAATAAAATAAATCTAAGACCATAATTAACCGCACTGGGAGTTCAGTGTGCTAATCCAGGAAATCATGAACATGATTTACACAGAGGGGAAAAAGGTAGTACTTCTAGGCTAATGGTATAACTTTCTGCAAAGTTTGATTCTAATCTTGTAGCTACTTTCAAAAGTGCTGAGTTTAATGTTTGGGTGCAGAGTGTAGGGCCATCTTTACAGTCCATACAAAAAAAAAATACTATATTACTTTTGAATATAGTAGTTCTCAGTTGTTCTTTTCTGTTTTAAAGTCAGAGATTTGTGTTGATCTTTCATGAAGGAATTTTCTGAAGAGGAATATTTTATTGCTAAATCAGCCTTGAATAGGATAAACAGCCTTGGATTGCACATTACACATTGAAAATACCATTTTTTACAGTATTATCATTGAAATCTGTTTCTAAGAACAACATATTTGACTGCAAAACACAAGGAATATTGCAGTGAACTTACAATTCCCATTTAATGAAAAATGTAAATTCTTTTAGGTTTATTCAGTTCTATATCTATCTGAAACGATCTAAAAATTAGTCCTGACCATAACTCCAGGGAAAAAAAATTAGATAGAATCCCTAAAAATTACCATAAAAGGGATTAAAAAAGAAATTTTCAGCAATGCCAAGCCTCTTATGTAGCCACATTAAAAAAAAAATGGCAGAGAACTGACATCTTATAAAAATACACATAACATTTCTACTCTTTAAAAGAAATAAACCCAGTGATGTTCTCTTCCCATGTCAGCATTTAACCATGTCCACCCAACATTACAAGTGGGAATAACATGTATCTGCATGAGTACCTCCATACAAATTGCCCTCCTATTTCAGACAAAGATTTTATGGAGCCAGCAGAATCCAAGGTCCCTACTCTTGTCAGATAAAGGGAAGAGCAGCAGCAAGGGCATCTCTTGTCAGGCATATTTGTACATCCTTGAAAAATTACCAGTATAACTGGGAATATTGTCAGCAGCTGTCAAAGTGTCGCTATGATTCTTGGTCTGATTTAATCCAGCTATTTAGCAGTCAAACAAATTTTTTTTTCATGGATTGCCATGGAGTCACACAAAGATTTGTCAGATCAAAAATAGAAAGGGCCCCGTGGTTCACGACTGCTACAGAATGGGGTGAATGTTGCACCAGTAGGTATCATTTGAGTTAAACCATCATTCAAAGAATTGTCACTTAGAAAAATTGAATTTAAAGAAGCTATTGATCACTTCCAGATCATTCATAATATTTTCTGTTTGGCAAAGTAACTATGAGATTCTATATGGAAGTAGGCTGCCCAAGGACATTCACATGGGGTCTAAAGATGTGTCCCTACACAAGTATTTAAACTAAATAATTCCAAAGACTTTGGGCTGAGGAGACACTGCTAAAGTTTAGTATGTTTCCTATATCTCTGGAAAAACTTATCACAAGCCCTTGTCTTCAAATATATGAAGATTCATTGGAGCTTTGGGAGCTGCTTTTACTCCTAAATTGAACACATCTGTGCACATTAGGATTCTTTGTCTGCAGTGGCAGTGGGACTGCTCAGTTTCCTGAGATGTGACATGCAGGATGTTCTTTTTTTCCCTTAATTTCTAGGGTAGAAAGGCACATGTGAGAAGCATTCAAGTGTGCTCATCTTTTTGCTCAAATGAGGTTATGTGAGCGAGTTGACACACAGAATGATAGCACAGAAATAGATGTTGCAGGCAATCATTTCCATCAGTCTGTTCTGCATGATGCATCACCAATTATTTGTGTTTATTACACATTGTATCTTAGAGAAAACTGTCTTTGTTCTAATTAGGTGAGCATGGAAAACATCTGCATTTTAATTATTTCTGGGTTATAAAGAAGAAAAGCCTTAATAAGAAAATACATCTTATATTGCAACAAACCAGCATTATTTCCTTTAACAGGGTGCAGATGCATTTGGGCTTGATTTTACTTTTGATGTAGGGTGAAATTCCCCATGAGAAATTTTCAGTGGAAGAGCTTAGAGGAATCACAAAGTTTGTAAAGGACAGTGTGGACATGCAAAGAATGGCACATAGGAGAGAGAGGTGCTACATATATTTTTCTTTCAAACCAGTGAAAAGTACGAGTACTTTGGAGAACCTAAGCCTTCTATTAATAATATGAATTCAAGTAATCTAAATACTGTTTTGTGAGACTGTTTAACTTCATAATGCTTTGTGCAACCATTATCATGGCAGTAAAGACACTGAGGGCACTGCAC
This sequence comes from Cisticola juncidis, assembly GCA_013400215.1. NCBI lineage: Eukaryota > Metazoa > Chordata > Aves > Passeriformes > Cisticolidae > Cisticola > Cisticola juncidis. The sequence goes on from VXBR01004639.1 coordinate 5,568,019, forward strand.
TTGCTTGTTTTTACTTCCAGAAAATTTCTGATTTCCAAATAATTTAATTTTAAATTACAGCATCAACCCTATTATCACCAGTTTGGCTTTCAGCTGCCTTTTCATGGACGGACACACATGATATAAAAATGTCTGTAACAGGTGCAGAACAGTTTGACAAATCTAGAACTTGGTCAATGTTTTTCATCTTTACAATACCCAGAACAAGGCAGCTTCTCATGGTCCTTCATTGCATTTTGCTGAGGAGAATGGGATTAAATACTGTTGCTCTGTGCTGTGGTGACTCTAAAGAACAGTGCAATGTAACATCGTTTGGCCTTCTGTCATGCCTAATCCTAGTTCTCACTCCTAGCAGCATCAGGGGAGGAAATAGAGGCTGCAAAACAAACGTAACCTTTCCTTGCATCTCCCTCTCTTCTTTATTCCTTTACTGCCTTTTTCCCTTTGGTTGCATCAGGGTCCAAACTGAGCTGTAAAGTCTTCAAGGCAGGAAATCTGTTTTTTTTTTGTCCATCCCCACTGAAAAGCCAGCAGCACAGCTTGTGCTTACTGAACAAGAATGGTGATACAGTTCACTCCCAGTACCATGGTTAATTGTTGTGCTTTACCTCCCCTGGAGGCACCATTAATTCTGAGTGATTTCTGTCAGCATTACCTGCTGCAGATGCCTGAGGGACACAGTGACAGCTTGCTCTCCACTTACTAAACACAATTAAAAATATACATGGACACTGACTTAAATTTTCCTCTGCAGAGTGCTTGATAAACTCAGGTGAAATTCATCTGCCCTGGTTTTGGTGTCTAAAAGCTGCACGCTTGTCTCTGACTTTTAAAGTGCCTTCCACAGTCATCATAGAGAAACAGGCACTGGTTGAAGATGACTCCTTCTGTGTTCAGCTGGGCTTCTGAGGCAGGAAAGCTGAACCTGGTGTTCCCTGTACTTACAAATTGATCCTGGGGTAGGTGGCTAGTACATAGATTTCTCATTCCATAGATAGAATCAGGTAAGATTGTGCCCCTCCAGAAGAGATCATTAACCTGCCTGGGTAATATTACACAGCTATCCCTTTTTAAGACAATTACCTTGGGTTGGCCAAACTTACCCTTCAAGAAATGTGCAGTGTAATTCAAAAGGTCAGGCAGGGGAGGATCCTGCAGTTCATTTGGTCAGGTGTCCTTGCCTTCCATGTTAAAGGCCACAGCTTTATATCCCATTTTGATTTGCCTGGCCTCAACTTCCAACAAATGTTTGTTGTCTGGGGTTAGGTGTTTGGCTTTTTGCCTTTTGTAGGGGGTGCCATATGCTAAAAGAAAGTGCTTTACAGTACCCAAAGTTTTCTTTATGTTGTACTGCAGGTAGCCAGCTGAGGAATACCCAGTCTATTGGTGGCAAATAGCATTACAAAAAACCTTCCACAGTCAAGTTGGAGCCATCCTACCCCACTCTGTAGCATCTGCTCCATGTCCTGATTCACCCTAGGCTTCCCTTTGCCTTTAACATGCTAAAAGGGAAAGCAACAGCCACAGACCCTCAGCAAACCAGAGACTCTGTCTGGAGCAGACTGATGAAATGAGGCATTGTCAGGTGCATGTGTCACACAGTCCATGTGCAAAGACTCAGATGAATCATCTGCATCATCTATCCCCTATTTTTTCTAAAAATCATCATCTGTTAACTGTGAATTTGCCCAGTTCAGCAAAGTGATTTGGGATAAAGTCCAAATTCGGCCTATACAGATTTTTTTCAGACATCCTTAAGGAAAAATCAAGCCCTAAATATGTCTGACAAAAAGAAAGAACTGGCAACCTGCAGACAAAGCTGCTATGTGTATCAGGGTCATTGTCTGAACAATTCCTGTCTGTGCACAGTGATACAGTAAATACCTTTACTAACAGAAGTACCTTCATGTTACCATGAGTGCCTATATCAGTTGGGGGCTGTCAGTACTACCCTGACACGACCAAATACAGAAGTTAGGATGCAGTTCTATTCTGTTGCAAAAAAAAAAAATTAAAAAGTGTTCTAACATGTATGTTACACCAGTACATCAGGATAACATTTAGAAGGAGCATTCTGTGATATGGTTTGACCACTCTGTGTTGAATCTGGTTCTGCCCAATGATAGCAGGTTCTAGTTAAATCTAAGTCAGGAACATTTCCATTGTCAGCTAAAAAAAGTGACTGAAATGTCCCAAACCCCTCTATTCCCCAAAGCACTGTAATAAGTTTATGATTACCTGCAGCTTTTTTTGTCCTGGCACATTAGTATGAGTATTACTTCAAATTTCTCCTTTGTCATCTTTGTTATATCTGTCAAGTATGGTGAAAACTAAAGATTATGTAAATGAATGTGATTATTTTTTACAAAATGTACAGATTATGATGTTGTATAGATTAATGTGTGTAAATAGATTTCATATTGTAATTCACTATAGTTTTCTTCTGGATTTGCTCTTTTGTTCTTTTCTGGTTTCAGTTTTTAATGTCACAAACCGAACAGCCTTCTCTGATATGTTATCTATAAAGCTGTGAACAAGTAAGTGTTTACATCTTTATGCTATTACAGATAATGTAGCCAATAACACCATAATGGACTGAAGAGGAATCAGAGAATAAAAATTTTAAAAGTTTTGCACAAAAAATCTGTTATTTATGTTTTTTAAAAATTGTGTACAGTGATGAAGTTTTCTTACTGATTCAGTGGGTCATGGCCATGCTGAAGGATGTGGCTAAGTTAATATTTCACTTTTTAATTCAGCAGCTGTTAGACTAACATGTTAAAGAAAAAGACCTTCTAGCTTCACTGAGGAATATGTAGCTTTCTGTAACTCAGATGTGCTTATAAGGGGCATGAGAATGGCACACAGCCAGAGCAGAACCAGGTGATCCCATATGTTGTGTATGCCCAGCAGCTATTTCTGATTTATCACAGCTTGCTCAAAACTTGATTGCCCAGTTATCTGTCAGAAATGCAGGTGTCTGTCAGGAGTACTGTATAATGCAGGGAAAACAAGGGAAATCTGTGAAGTCTCTCCTGTAGAGGCAACACCATATATCAGGGTTTTTTTTTCCCTAAAAGACATGTATTTATTTCTATACCTGTAATGGGAATGGGCACAGGGAAGAGGCTGCCCGTGGTGTGTTGCTGATGTGGCCAGAGAGAGAAGAGTACATGTGGGGGAGGAGGTGGCATCACGTGGGGGAATCCCTGCCCTGGCAGCAACACCAGGCAGGGACAGAGGATGGAGCCCTTTTTTGGTGTCTCTCATGGTCCAGAGGGTCCATCCCCTTGTGTGTGTGTCTGTGAATCACAGAAGCCACACCACCCACAGGGCTCATCTGAGCTTTGGGAGACCTGAGCTCTCATCCTCTCCCACCTTGGGTGAGTTCTTGTAGGAGCTGTGCCAGTCTGGACCCTTTGGCAACCAACAGCACTTCTGCAAAGCGCTTCAGTGTCCCTGCCCACAAGGCTGCCCTCTGTCCCTCAGAGCTAAAGGGGCAGCTCCACTGCTAGATCAGCCCCATGTCTGCACTGAGCTGCTTTGGGGCTGGTGAGCCTGAACACGCAGGACAGCCAGGGTGCAGAGGGACAGGGACAGGGACAGGTGCAGATGGACAGGGACACTAGATCGGTTCCCATCAGCTCTGGCAGCAGCACCTGCAGGTTTCCATGGCAAGTCTGAGTCCACTCAAATGCAGAAGTGGATCCCTTAAGAAAGTTCTGAATAGTTAGAGGAAGGGTTCTCCCCAGAATACAAGCAGTGTATTGTGGAGGGGAAGGATAAGGGAGTCTGCACTTGAGAAGCAGCTTACAGAAGGAAACACTTCTCTGACAACTCCTGCATGGTCACACTGGGCAGTATCAGCTGCAAGAATCTCTTAGCTCTGTGCTTGTACCCACTGGCCCACAGGCAGCTGTGAGTACAGCACAAACTGTATGTGAATACACACACTTCCTTTCCTCTGCACAAAGGAACTTCTAACTGGGACACTTGAAAATGTAAAGATCGGTGGATGGGAGGGTGGAAGAGTCAGAAAGACCATCTGTCTTCCCTTTATAATAGAGCTGAACCAAAGAACTACAGCAGACAGTTAGAGAAAGGTATTGCAGACTCTGTGTGTGTGTTTCAGTTTGCTGTGGGTTGTAGAGTGGGGTTACTTTTAGAGAACACCTTGTTTTCCCCCAGCAGTGCATAAGCCAAATCCCCATTTATCTCCCACTTCCAGTGCTGTTCCCAGCACTGTTCCCAGTTGTGTTTGTACCAAGGCAGGGGTCAGCCCTTGGGTGGCAGTGCTGGCACAGACCATGAGGAGGGACAGGGAGCTCATGAGAGCCCATCCTCAGGAAAAGCAGCTTCTCCCCAACAAAGGCCAAGTCTTTGCATGGCCCCGTGGCAACACTGCCCTGTCCGTGGAGTTGGGGGGGTGACTTTTTTAAAGCAGTCACTCTGGAGAGCTACATTTCAGTTTGCAAATGAATTCCCTGCACAATGTTAAAAAAGTCCTAAATAATCAAACCATATGTGTCTAACTGAATAAAATAAAATGCTACCTGTTAGTTAAGTTCTATTATTTACAATATTTTAATATCCTTAACATAAACTGGGATATATTATGAGCTGTTTGATATGCAATTTACATTGAATTATTGCATCAAACCATTTAATAAGTAATCATATGTTGCATCAAACCGTTAAATAACTGTGTGTGGGATCAAAATAGTTACAGATTTTTCACACAGGACAAATAAATATTTTTCATGTAATATCCTAAAAACTACCCCAGGATGTTCCATTAAATATGGCTATTGGATTTGGAAGACAACAGAAATTGAAATTAAGAGCTGTGCTTTATGTTGAAATCCTTCTGGATTTCTCAGTTGGTGGCTTTGTAATTGAGACTGCTTCTCAACACAATCCCATCAAGCTGTGAAATTCTCTGTTCAGAAAGGCTTTATTTAGTAATAGCCCTTGGCCACAGCTTATCCCTGGTTTCCTGCTTATATTCTTCACCTGCTCTTAATTAGAGCCTTGGGCTTTGCCTGCCTGTCTCTGTAGGATATGAAAAAATACTGAGGGAAATAATGAGGGAATCAGTAAGCAAGTTTATAACAGTATAATTAATAATGGATCCTGACTGCAAGGGGACATTTTGTTATACAGAACTGCATTCACAAGAAGCAATTTGAAAATTAGGACATAATCTGAGTAATACACAAAATTGTGCTATAGAGAATGTTTGTGCCTTAACCAGGTGATGAATTGGACAATTTAATCATTCCTGCAGATTATAGCTTCTGTTATTCAGATAAGTACCAAAATCATATGGCCTGTTTCAAAAACACTTAACTTGACCTTATTACTCAACAACAAAAACATGAAGAAAAACACTGTTTCCCACAAATACACAACATCTTTAAAAAATCATTTTCATTTTGCCTTTGAAGGCCATAACATCCTGTTTCTTGGATTAGGATAATAATTTATCAATTTAGACACTCAAAGTACCTTTTGTCATGAAACATATGGAATTAATATTTTAATAAGTAGGAGTTTTTTTTAAAAAATCTTTTAAAAGCTCAGTGTATATCTTGATCAGTGTATAGCTCTGGTTGCTTGTCCTGATGCCCCAAACATGAGCTGAGAGCAGTTTCAAAGGCACAGAAATGATTGGGGTTTTTTTGTAACTGAGGCCTAGTTCTTTTCTGTCTAACCTGAAACATCTCAATTAAGGTTTCTATTTATAATTCCTATTTTTGACTGAATGCAAAGCCAAAAGTCCAGCCCAAGCACTACTTCTCCCTCTTGGATATTTCATGCCCTGCCCCAGAGGAGGCCTTGCCTGGTGCCTACGAGGGGCAGGCATTGGGAGTCCCATGTCCCCATGGAGGGTCCAGCAAGTCTGCTGCTGCCCCTCACACACTCCTTGGTAGGAGAGGGAATTCTCCTCACCTCTGACAGGGCTATGCCACAGATATGTTGAGGTTTTCTCCCTCTTTCAGCTGCTTACAAAATCTACATCTTAATTTAAACTGTGAGATCCCTGGTTTTATTGTCCCACTCTCATATATATTCCAGTAGGAAGATCCTTTACAGCCCTTTCTGGCTTCACCGCAGTAAAATATTGAATTTAGAGCACTGCTTTCAAACATAATAATGGATTTGAAGGATTAAAGTTGAGTTACAATTTTTTCTGGATATGCAAAATTCAGCAGCAGGTGTTTTTTATGGTTCTGGTACCTATGCAAATTTACATATAAGAATAAGTCAAATATTGACTGATATCACATAAACTGAGGCTGGAAGCTAGAAAGTTATTTGCAATAAACAGAGGAGTGAGGTTTTGAAAAAGCTTCATGGCATCTCAGAAAAATTCCACTTTCAGATTCCTGTTTATATGGCTATAAACAGGAGGAATAATGTGTTGAGTGTCTAAAGCAGCAGGGGATTGGATCTCATAAACCATGCACTTATACTTCTCATCAGACTATGGGATCTTAACTGCATTAATATGTCTAAAGTTTTGGAAGGGAACAGAAAAAGTTAGAAAAAATGTTATAAACTTATACAAATCAGAGCATTTAGACAGATAATTAGTCACAAAAATCATTAGGCTTTGATCTGTTGTCAACTGCTATTACAAAACTGGCTATTAATGCCATTTCAGTCACTTATTTCAGCTGTAGATTCAGTCTGGTGCTGCTCTATTGTGCCTGGATGAATGGAAACTGCTGTGACGTAGATACTTTGGAAGAAATGTGAGCCCTATAAAGAGACTCTTAGTCTCAGTTCATCTTCTCCCTCTATTGTGCTCTGTTATTCATCACAATCCCAGAAAAGTTCTTCCAATTTCCTATTCATATAATGATCCACGAATAGTACAACTGTACTGCTATATATGTTCTCCAAATGTCTGGGCTGAATAGTTTATTTCCTCTGAGTTGTAATTATTCATCTGAGCATTTGGAAATGTTTTCAAGTGGTTTTAACTTTCCTCATGCAATGTGTCATCAGGTTTCAAAAATAGTAGTTTCTTTGGACAATCTGGATTCTGGAGTATTTGGCTGGCTCGTAGGGTGGAAAACAGCTTCTGACCTTCACAACTAACTTGTGGTTGACTGGTTTTCCAGTGCTTTAGCACATTTGAAAAATTCATATTAATGCAAAATAGTAAATTAGAAGAAGAACATCAAGAAAAAGGAAGTGGTGAAGTTGGAGGATAAACTGAGGGTAAATCTAGGATCTAACTTAGAGAAAATACAATTATGCTCTAGGACAATGGAAGTGGAAAGGGAGGGTTGGTTTGGGGAGGCTACAGGTAGAACAAAGTGGGTGGAAAAAAGGTTATGATAGGAAGAGTGGAGCTCTGCTGAAGATCCCATTTGAGTCAATCATGGCTTGAAGACAATTTTCATGAGGAACTGTGAATGATCTTGCTAAACATTTTCCATTGTCCATGTGTGAAGCTAAGCTAGAACCTAAATTTTCAGAAACACGTGCTGCATGTAAAACCTTTCCAGTTTTGCTCCAGTTTGCAGCTAAGATAGTCTGAAAAGTTCAGGTGTTCAACTACAATTCACCATAACTGATGATCTACATTCCAGTCCTTTTACGTAGAAATTTTACACATTTTAGATTACATGAAGGTCATTTTTTGGCTCTCTACATACAAAAAAAATGAAAACTTTTTTGAGTAAATAAATAAGAGAATTGGAAAGCACTGATTCATCTTCTAAGACAGAAAAGGCAAAACGCCTTTCACACCACCAGACCAAGAAATATTTTTACACCAATAAGCAAATAAAATAGTATATTTTGGGGGCGTTATACATAAATAATGAATCTTGATCTCATTATGAAACTTAGAGACTTGGCATTAACTGTGTCAGCTGATGGATTATATGTGCTGTGATTTCCACAGCCAAAGACACTAATGATAAAATAATATTCTCTATAGTTTCATATGTCTTGAATATTTATTTTATGATTCTCCCAAACCAAAACACAATAATTGTAGCCTTTGCTCTTCCACCTGTGTCCAGTTTGTACCTATTTAATTGCAAATGCTTCACTAAAAGTACAATCCCAGTAGCCAGCAGGCTGCCAACCATCAAAGCATAGCTCAACACCAGCTGAGTAGGAAGTCAATTTTTGAGCATGACTGATTAATTTGCTCTTCCATTTTCAACTTGAAAATAGTTAGGATTTGGTTTTGTTATTAATACAGCTTAAAGTTTGCCATCTGCCCTGCCTTTGTAAATCCATAAATTTTGGACATGCTGTGTCAAATTCCTACAAGATGACCTGTGACTTATCCCAGCCTTAACTACATCCCTGCTATGCCTGACATATTTATTCAGTCTGTACCTCATGTCCCTCAGCAACAGGCATTGAACAATCTCAAGAAGGCAGGAATCCTCTCAGGAAGACATTTGTCACAAGCTTTGGCTGGAAAAACACCTATGCTTTGTGTACAATTCTTCCTCCAATGAGATCCACAGATCTCGTGGTATACAGCAGTAATTTGAAGGAAATCAATTGCTGCTCTAAAATAAATATTCTGCAATATATTTTAGTTCATCTTGTGCAATGATCAAAAGCCAAAAGCATCTGGATATCTGCTACCATAAATTTTTGCTGCTTTTAAATATTCAGCTACAGTATCATTGTATCTGTTTGGGGTACAAGTGACAGGTTGGTACCAGCTAGGAATGTGTGCCCTTTTCCTACAAAAGAAACACATTCTCTCAGGCCCATTGAGCACATCCCAAGCTTTCAGCCTATACTTGAGTCCTGAAACATCAGCAGAACTTAGGATGCTGATCTGGTGTTTTGCTGATCATAAACAGAGTTTAGAGCAACAGTGCTTGCTCATCCCTGCTTATGTTTTATGGTTTTCATTGTGTAAATTATGTATGATCTTGAAAATCCCTTATTAATACCTACTCATCTTACAGCATGTTCGTAACTTATCTTATGCACTTCACCAAGGATGCAGTTTCTTCTTCTGTAATATTGTGAATATTTTATGATGTTGTGCATATTTCCCATTAATTTATATGGACATGTTTGCTGACACTGGTCTCTGGATACAATATTTATGGTCTCTGGATATATTTTCAGAATTGTTAGGGCAGGAGGAAAACAAGATCACAAGATGTGAGCCAAGACAGTCATGACACCCTTCAGGGGAGAAAACAGACTGGAGCACCGAGCCAAGAGGACAAGTGCCAGGGCAGGGAGCTGGAAGAGCAAAGCGTGTCAGCGTGGCAGGAATGAGCCTTGAGCACCCATCCTGCCACGGGCAGAGCCAAGGAGATACCAGAGTGCCTCCCACAGAGGGTCTGAAGGCCTTTCCTAAGTGATCCTGGTGCTGACATAAATTGACAGCCCACTAGAAGAGCACAAGGGGGAGCTTGGATCAGCTGCAGCAGTGCAAAGTGAGCTCTTTGGCTGACTTTTTTCAGTGAGTGATGAAATCACCCTAATCTTGTCTGGGGCCGTTGGATAGCAGTGCAGACAGCTCCAGGCTGCACTGTGACCTCCCAGCCGTGGGTTCCAGCAGGATCTCTGGCTTATACATCAAAAAGTCTCACTAGCATTGCTCAAATTTTCTGTTTATTCTTTCAGATATCTCGCGCAAATGTTTGTTTTAATTTCATGGCAGTTACTTAAATCAAGATGGCTTTTATCACAGCTAATTACTAAGAACTTGAACTTAAGAGATACTTTGAATACCCCTACCAGACCTATGACTTTGTTACTGTGGAAGAAGAGATATTGAGTAAATTAAAAGCAGTCTCAGAGTTTGAGGATACAGAACCAGCCAAGATACAGACAGCCATCAGGCCCAATTTTGTTTCTTCTTTTCTTGGTGAATAATAACTTGAAGCAAGTTTCTAGTTGAATTTCAAATGACAGTAAACAAGTAAACACTTAGACAAGTCCATCTAGATCCCAGTATCACTTAGCATTCTTTAAATATAAGAGATTGTAATGTAGATGAGGTATTCAAACAAGTGGAGACAGAAGCCCACTAGATTTTCCTCACAACCTCCAATGCAAACCTATTTTTAAAATGGTTTTATGCTACGGATGGACAATAAGAACAGTAGTCTATAGCACTGTTTGTACAGAATGGTACAGATGTCCTGAATGACATTTACAATAATTCCTGCTTTTTTCTAAGCTTTATTTCCCATATATAATGTTTCTTTTCTCTTTTCCTGTGTCTCTCCACTACCCCGGCAATATTTTTTGTGATTTATGACACAATGTTTTAGTACCAAATTAACAAAGCCCAGAGATGATGCCTGGACCCTGAAAAATAGGATGTAAATCACTGACACAAGACACTGAATTAATGCAGAAGTTTCTGAGCAGTTAATGATTGCACTTGAGAATGATTCAGTGTATTTGAAGTACTTAAGGATCTCCATTAAGTCACACAATCCAAATGCAATAATTGCACTATAGCCATGTCTTGGATGGGGAAAATTAAGAAAGCTTGGACTTTACTTTCTCAAGTCAGCATTGATGGAAAGACATAGATTTGCTTACAGATAAAATCAGTGTTCCAGAAATAGTCAGCTATATGGGCTTAAAAGTGAGGGTTTTCTATTTATCTGTACTGTTCAGATCCTCATTGATTTACTTCAAATTTTACTCTGAGAATCATTCTACTGGATTCTATGAGATGTCCCTACAAAAGGAAATAATTGGTGTAAAATAAAGACTGCAACTACCTGTTATAAACTGAGTATAAACTGTGTATAAGTCTGCTAGTTTTCAAGAGGGTTTTTCTGTTTATTTATCTATTTGGAAACATTTCTGAATGCATTGCTATATCACAGACAGTACAGCATGCCATACTGGATCAAATCAATGACCACATATAGCAAAAACTTCTGGAAAAAATATCAACATTTTTACTGTACAACCTCTGCTTGGTCTCTTTGTAACCCAGAGTTCCTGACTCACATCAGACACATGCAACACCCAGCTCCCTGTGCTACCTTTGAACTCTTCCCTAGCACTCTCCTGAGACTGATTTTCTGCCAATCCCACCCACTGTAGAGTGTCCTTTCTAAAGAGTAACTTTCCTTTCAGCTCTCTTTGTTCAGCTACAGTGCATTTGCTAAGTTCAATAGCTCCTTGCTGTTATAATGCAGTAATTTGAAGTGTCCAAATTAAGGTATTACATTTCCTCACTGAATTCTGGGCTGAAACATTTCCCTGTGCAGCTCCATGCTGCTTTCCTGCACACCAAGGCGTTTTCTTGCTATTTCTGAAGGCTGCAAGATGCTCTGTGCCCTTCCCCAGCCCTTAGGATAGCAGCTCCCAGGCTGCTTACACAGATGAAATCAACCCCATGTAGTGATCATTTTGTTCAGAATTTCCACTCCCAGAAGAATAAAAAGCTTCATCACACATCAAATGTCTTGGACTCTATTATTTCAGAAACCTTACAGATTTGCAAGACCAAATAAAATTGCAAAGTATCAATTGAGTGTATTTAACAATAAAAGTTTTCTTTGGCTCCTTCATTCTAATATCAATGAAGGTGGAATTAACTTTGTGAAGTTAAGATGAAGTTTTAAGATTCCTGCCTTCTCTTGCTTTTTCCCCTCTATACAAACAGGACTAAAAGCCAGAATTTTCATATGTTCATGCAAGCTAGAGAGCCTTGTTGTACCCATTTGTCCAAACCTTGCTTGTTTGTTTCTTACTGATGTCTTATGATACTTATTATCCAAATAAGGAAAATTTTCTCTTTGAAAGTGTGTAGTAGTTCCCATTTTATACTTTTATTCACCCTTTTTGTTTTGCTTTCATATATCATGTCCTTTTGAAAATGGTTAGTAAAACCTTTTGTAGCATCATATGAGTAATTTTCAAAGCACATTTTTTGTCAGATTCAAAGCTGTTTTCTGCCTGTGAGGCTGTGAAAAGATCTAAAGATACCACAGGTGGTGAAATTGAAACAAAGCTACTTAATTTGACTAATATCCCTTTCCCTAACACATGCTGTTTAGGACACACTGCACTCATTTCCAAGTCCATTCATGAGTAAATCATGGGCATGTTGGCTGTGTTTGTGGGTTTCAGCTCACAGCACTTATTTCTGAGGGTGACATCCAGAATTCTAATAATGTGGCATACCCCAGGTATTGCCAGCTCTGAGTGATTTTGTGGAAAGACCTGTGTGGAGCTGGAAGGGATAATTGAACTGCTTTTGTTAGAAAGCAGCAAGATGGATCAGGCAGTTAATTAAGCAATCAAACTGTTTGGTTAATGATCCTGCAGGGGCTGTCAATTCTCATTACATGTCAGATTAGTGTCTCTGAAGTGGAGCTGAAAGCTTGGGTTGGTTTCTGCCTCTCTCTCCAGAAGCAGGAGCAGGTAGGTGGTGCAGAGCAATCTTCACACCATCCTGGGCCAGCAGGCAAGGGCAGGGAACAGCAGAGATTCAGCACAGACAGGAGAGGTGCTGCTGATCAATCTCACCTTCTCTCTGACACCTTGGCAAAGGCACCATTCTGTCTGTGGATGTCTATCTCCCCAAAAAAATCACCCTGTAAAATATGGTTATTTTTATCTTAGAGCAGTTCCATGCTCTGTTTGGTCATGTTGCCCTGCAAATGGTTAATTTGGCACACTGACAGTTGTTGACAAAGAAAGGGGATGGAAAAGAGGGCCAGAAGATGCCTAAGCCAAAAGAAAGACTTGTCACTGTGCCCATGTGTGGGGACAATATAAAGTCCTACCTGTGGCCTTTCAGAGGAGCTGCAAATTGAATCTCCATAGAAAAGGAGCAATTGGTAAAGTATGAATATGGAGAAAACTTAGTAGCTTCAAGAGAAAGGGCTGGTAAATGAATGATGAAGAGACAAAACAAAGAAAATTAATTTTACCAAGTGAGAGATAAGAATATATCAATATTTAATGGCAAAAAAAGTGCAGTACATGAATATAATTTAGAGTTCTACCAAGAAAGAGAATAAGTTCCAGGTGTAGACACCCTGTTATGCACTGTGATGAAGTATAATTTATATCCATTTTTTGTGGCTCTATACTGTCTCAAATAAACATGTCAGAGCACTTGAAAAATATTGGTTAATAAATTCTCCCAGTTTATTACCTTGATAGAGCTAATCACATTTTTCCTAGGAGAAAACTGCATATTTCTCATATGCTTGGATCATACAGGAAGTCTGTGGCAGTCTGGGATATGATCCAGATCTTCTGAATATCAGCCTTGTATTTAGCTATAAATTCAGCTTTCCTTAGACTTGACTTTTTTTGAGTCATATTTTGTAATCCAAAAGAGCCTCCTCCTCCTGTCTCCTTCCTGCCACTGAAAAAAAAAACCAACAAAAACCCAACAAAAACAACAAACAAACAACCCCCCCCAAACAAACAAACAAACAAACCACCAAAAAAACCCCACAAAACAAAACGAAAACCCCATACCCCAAAACCCACAAACCCCACCACCTTAATTCAAAAGATTAATGGTATGAATTTTTGGAGCTATTAGTGGAAATTTGTATGGACATGACCCCAATTTACCAGCAGACCAGCTGGCTTGACACTGAAAAGGAAGAGGGAACACAAAATTCAAGAACTATACCCCTCATGCATCTCCCAGAACCTCCTTTGCCTTTGTGGTCCCACTGCCTTTTCTCTGCTGATCCCAGCTGGCCCTCCCAGTTGTTCTGGACTGGAAGTGCAGTGCAGAGGGCTTGGCAAGCTGTCTGTGAAAGGGATGCATTCCAGCCTAAGGAAAGCAGGAGCTTATCATTAAAGACTTCATAAATAATGATTTCCTCATAAAGAACAAAAATGGGAGCAGAACAGCTCAGAAACTCATCAACATCTGAAATGGCAGAAGCCATGTTACCAGCATCTGAAATACATTTAAATTGCTGTAAATGTTGTGGATCAAGGATCACTAAATTGCACACTGGAAGAAAGCTGGTGATATAAAAAGTAATGAAAAGAGCCAGAACTGAATATTAGTAATTTTCTTCATAAAAAGCAAGTTTCCATGACTCATTCATATACTATCAATTACATGTGTTTAGAGACTGAATTTTAAGATTAAAATAGTCTACTAAATTTAACTGAGCCGTTATCTTTATATTTTTGCAGAAATGTTTTCCCCTGGCAATTGCAAAGAATAGGAAGGTGATTGTGAGCTTGGGTTATGATAACATCTTCCCATAACCTGCATTTACTGCTTATATAAATGTGCAGATAACATTTAGGATTTTTCCATTCTTCTAAATGTTTGCTTGCCAGGGTGACACTGTTTAATTCCCATCTCCAAAGAGCTTTAGTTTTACAGATGCATTTCCAGTCTTTTGACAGAGATGCTATTTATGTGCAGTGTGAACTGAGCTTCCTAATGTCCTGGAGTGTGATGTTTCGAGGTGGTTGCAGCCACACCACCACATGCAGGAATGATGATTTTCCCTCCCTCAGTCTTGGTTTGTGCTCACCTGTTAAAAACTTTGTGGAGAACAAGAACATAAATGCCATATTTTATTGACCCAGAGATCAGCCCAGGTGACTAGTCTGCCTCTGGCAGGAACTTGTGGTGGATGCAAGAGGAAAAGGAATGAGAAGAAGACTATGGGGAAATGGATTCTTTCCTGTGTCTGTTCTCCCAGTTTCCAGCTTATTATAAGCCTGGAAGGATCTTGAGTCAAAGTAGCATCCAGTGTTAATGCTCATTGTTAGACTTGTCCTCCATTATCTGAACTGAACACAATTACACTTTTTTGACTGTCACAGCATCCTCAAAATCTGAGTACTACAATTTTGCTATGCATTGTCACAAAAAGTAATTCTTCTTATTCTAACACTGTAACTTAATAATCTAATTGCGTGTCCCTTAAGTTTTCTGTAATGGGAAGTCATGAATAACCCTTCCTTTTGCCCCACTCACGAGCTGGCTCCAGATGATGACTGCCTCTCTGCAGTCATCACTCTTCCAAACCAGGTAGCACCGGGAAGCTGTCCTAGGTTTGGCTGACTGAATTAATTCTCCTCATAGCAGTCTGTAGGGTGCTGCTTTTGATTTATGATCAAAAGAGTGTTGATAGCACAGGAATATTTCAGCTGGGGCTGAGCAGCCCCTACACAGCACCAAGGCCTTCTCCACTTCTCACAACTCCCTCACCAGGAGTGCACAACAGGCTGGGATGGGACACAGCCAGGACAGCTGGCCCAGTGACCAAAGGGGTGTCCCACACATGATGCTTCAGCAATAAAACCTGAGGGGAGAAGGAGGAAGGGAGTACATTTAGAATGATTGTCACTGTTATGTGTTTTAATTCGTAACTTTTAGCCACTTGAATACCTGAGGTACTTCTCTAATTTTTGCAGGGTTTAGCAGTCATTATTTGTGAAACAAATCTTAATGCTATACTAATATCTTAAATAAAGTGTGGCGATCTGGAATTCCTCTGGTGCTCTTAGTCTTTTCCATAGAATCGGGGAATCAGAGAATGTTCTGAACTGGAAAGGTGTCACTGTTTGCCACCTGAAATGACCACATGGGCCCTTGGAACTTGAGAGAAAGAGCAGGGGCGGAAAGCCCCGATTTGTTTATTTCATTTCATTATATAGTCTTAGAAAGGTGACCATGAATTGGAGGGTGGAATTCCCACCTCTAAAGCACAGTGGTCAAAAAGACTGTCAACCATCACTCTCCTCTCCTCAAGAAGAATGCAAAAACAATGACAGTATTTACAAAAACAACCTCTTATTTACATGAGCAGAGCATGAGAAAGTGAGAATTTCTACTTTAATATGAACACTCAGAAAACTAGGAAATCTCATGGTGACAGAAGGGACCCACAAAGATCACTGAGTCCAACTCCTGGCCCTGCACAGGATACCCCGAGAGTCACACCATGTTTCTGAGAACATTGTCTAAATGTTTCTTGCCCTCTGTCAGGCCTGGTGCTGTGACCAATGCCCTGGGCAGCCTGATCCTGTTCCCAGCCATTCTCTGGGGTAAGAACTTTTTTCTAAAATCCACCCTAAACCTGCCCTGGCACAGCTCCAGGAACAGGTCGTTCCCTGTCCCTGTCCCCACAGAGCAGAGATCAGAGCCCGCCCTCCCTTCCCCTCACAGGAGCTGGGACTGCCCTGAGGGCTCCCTCAGCCTCCTCCGGGCTGAGCACACCCAGGGGCCTCGGCCGCCTCTTGTTCCTCCCTCAAGGCCCTCCCCACCTCCATGTCCCTCCTTTGGAACATTTCCAATATTTTTATTTCTTACCTTGTGCTGCACACAGTGCTCGAGGTCAGGCCCCACCAGGGCAGGGTAAAGCAGGACAATCCCCTCCTTGGACCGGACAGGGATTTTGTGGCCGATGTAACCCCAGGGTCTGTTTGGTCCTTTTGGCCAATTTGTATCTAATTCTTAAATAAAGTCTTTAAATCTGCACTGATTGTTCCTATCTGCCCATGCAGGCTCAGTTTGCAGGCAGAGGGTCAGTGCCTTCCTCTCAGAGCCTGTTTTTTCTGGATTTAGTAAGGATAATTCTTGAACAATGCAGATAATAAATTTCCTTCTTAATATAAATTTTTGTAGCCTTTTTCATTAAGAGCCCCTCACAGCGATCAAGGCCCATCCTCAGTTTCCCATTAATCATGTGTTATGCCACAGCAAGAGCTCCCACGAATAGGTTTGCTTCATTAAGGTTTCCATCAAAATGCAACCTGAACATGTTTTCAGTAGACATTTATCTATAAATATTAGCACGTGGTTACTCCAAAAGTAATCTGTGAAATGTCTCATCTGCTGAGTACATCACTGAAGTAAGTCAAGGTATAAATTTTCAAAGTAAATAAATCTGTTCAGATAAATCGAAGTCTGCCTGCTCTGACAGTTTTTGAACAAAAACTATAATTGTGCAATATCTTGTGGTCTGCAGTTGTGTTTTCTCTGTAAGGTAGTAAAATTGCTTCTTAGACAGTCTCAAAATTTGCCCAATGAGTTTAAACCAAAGCTTGGTTTTATAATCATATCTCAGCATTAAGAAGATTATTGTGAGATCATACATCAAGGGAAGAAAAAATATCATTGATTTTTTGAAGTAATTTCATTTGCTGCCCAAAGGAAACAAGGAGAATATTTGTACTATTATTCTCTCATTCAGTAGCTCACATGTAAACTAATGCATCCCACCAATAAAAGCCCAGTAAAAGACATCAGTTTATAGGGACACTAGAGAAAATCAATGAGGGACGGTAAAGATATCTGCAATATCAGCTGAATTGCTGCTGGATTACCAAAAAGACATTTGAGTTAATTTCATGGCACAATATCCATGGTTTAGTGTATTCAGTGAGTTAGTATTGAATTAGTTCAAGTTATAAGGAAGTGCCTCAGAAGCCAAGCAGCACAAAATAATTATCGTTATGTGCTGACAGGATAATCTCTTTTTTTCACAGACCTTGACTAAGTAAGTCGCTCATGTGCTTGCTTTGCTGGGAAAACACATTTGATTAAGAATCCTGTGAACATGAAGCATGTGCCCAAGTTACAGTATGACCAGTCATCACCTGATTTTTCAGGAGATTTAAATAGACTTTGGATCAAGTCCCAGGCTGCAGTGTTCTACTTCCTTACAACAAACACTATCTGAACTAGCAAGAGCTTGAAAAGGCCCCGACATTTTATTTTATAAAAGCTACATAACTCAATAGGCTAAAGAGAGGCATACAACACTCCATATGGTTAGTTATTAGAGGTCCTGAAAATAAGATTATATACTGTTAAAATGTTACCTTCTGTTGGTTTTATCTTCCAATTATTTGAGCTTGTGGTTTGGCACTAAAAGTTACACTCAAGAACAGGCTGAGGTGTTCACTGGGTGCAAATGTTCAGTGTACAACTGTGCAATGTCTCTCAAACTGGAATATTTTCAAGCAAACAGAAAAAAAATCTTATCATTCACATTTTAACATGAATTCACACTATTGTTAGAACACGGTTCACTTATGCAAAGAGTAATTTGCATAATTTATATGACCCAGTGGTGAAGGCTCTTGAAAACATCACCTACATAGAGCCTAAAACGAAAGAAGTATCAGAGAGACTTACAAAATGACATCAGTAGCTTTTCACTCACAGTAACTGTGATTGTATTGCTACCACAGCCAAATAACAGATGCAAGGGCTGTTTCCTTTGTTATCCCTCATGATTTTCTGTAAAGACAACACTGAGTGGACAAGTGAAACAAATCAAGTCATTTCACACAGAGCAGTCATTAAAGTCTTCATTTATTTAATCTTATTAAGAAGTACAACCCATATCCCTCCAGTGCTGAATTAAATTGATCTCTTTTGCCTGTTTATCTTGCTGCTTTTATGTTTGAGCTTTCTGACATCAAAGAGATGGATGTCTTCAGGCAAGATATGCTGTTTGGTGTTCTGCAGTTAAATAGCTGTGACCTACAAATATGTCAGCACTAGCATAAGGATCACTGTACAAACAATAGCAGAAGTTAATTTCCTCCAAATTTTGTTTAAAGAGTTATTTTTAAATGTTTGATATATGGTGGTAAAGGCTTATATGTATGGTAAATTTTTCTTTAGTCAATTCTGGTCTTTTTTATGCACCCTATGAGGCTGTCAGCTCTTATTAACATCAGCACTGAAGCTTTGTATGTCTTAGTTTTGAAGTTTAACAGTTAAGAGGGAAAACAAGTCTTTGACATTTGTTTCTACAGAATAGACTATAACAAAATAAGATGGGCAGTAGACTTTAATATAATACAGCCATAGTCAGTACTGAATGCCTTTTGGCTAATATGCTAACAAGCACTCCATGCAGTCTCAGAACCTTGAGAGAGGGGAGATATTTGTATCCATAGCAGCAATTCAGTAACCACTCTCTATTTCTCCTTTACTATCTATTGTGAGGAAACTACATAAAATGATCTGTTCAGCAGGAGGGAGGAAACTAGCATCCCATTTACTGCTTTGTTAATAGGAAAGTGGAGTGGTTAATAATTTAAGAACAAAATCTAATATATTTTGTGGGAACAGTGATGCTATCAGCAAGAGCAACACAAAGGGCACTTGCATGAGTATCGAATCCATGTTAAACACTGTTGGGGATTATGGCATTTGAGATAAAAGTCAAGTTTGCATTCCTAGTACTTTTCAAAACTATTAGCATATTTCAAATTTCGGTCCAAGAGTCTTGAGGTACAAAAAGCCTCTTCTATAACCTCTATAATCAAACTCTTAAACTTTGTAATATTTATTTCTTCATTAGAAGAGTTGTTTTACCCTGCTAAGTCTCAATGTTTAGATATCCCAGGCTCCATCAAAAGAAATGTGACCTTTTGGGGCATGAGAGATGAAGCAGCCCTCCCACAGACACACGTTGAGAGAGCTGTGATCATTCAGCCTGGAGAAAAGAGGCTCTAGAGAGACCTTAAAACACCTTACAGTACCTGAAGGGGCTACTTGAGAGAGCTGGAGAGGGAATTTTCATGAGGGCATAGAAGGAGAGGGCAAGAGGCAATAGTTTTAAATGGAAGAGGAGTAGATCCAGGTTAAATATTAGTAAGAAATTCTCACTTTGAGGGTGGCAACGCCCTGGCCCAGGCTGGCCAGAGAAGCTGTGGCTGCCTCATCCCTGGAAGTGTTCAAGGCCAGGCTGGATGGGGCTTTGACAAGCCTGGTCTAGTGGAAGGTGCTCATGGCAGGAGGGTTGAAATGAGATGGTTTTCAAGGTCCCTTCCATCCCAACCTGTTCAATGTTCAGTCCTAGAAGGGAATTTCAATACCTACTGTTAATGCATCTTTCGGATTTCCTTTCATGCACTCATTCCATCAGATCAAGTGTCCGGTGATCCCTGCTGCAATGGCAGACAAGCCTCACAAAGCCCACAGGCACTCAGACAAGAAGCAGATGATTTGCCAAGGTGGTCACTTTTAGAGCAAGAACCCAGGTTGTTAGTTCAGTACTTCAGGGGAAATTATGTCACTAGGCCAATGCTCCCTTATCCTTTAAAATCAACTGAGACTGGTATGTGATTCACCTGCTCCAAAGCTGCTTTCAAAAAGCCATGTAGAGACAGGGAAATGCTTATTTCTCATTCTCTGCAAGAGAATTTTCTCATTTTCTTTTGCAAGGCACAAATATAGAAATGGATGTAATAGATGGACACCAAAGTTGGAATGACAGGAATACTATGACTCTGGGGTTATCACCTTTCTGTTGTCCTCATGAGTACAGGAGTCCCTGGACCTCCCTTTTTCTTCATGAAGCATTTTAATCTTCAAAGAAATTCTGAGTTTATAATACCCACTGATTAAATATTACTAAGAAATTCTTCCCTGTGAGGGTGGTGAGGCCCTGATCCAGGCTTGCCAGAAAAGCTGTGGATGGCTGGCTGGGAAGTGTGCAAGGCCAGGTTGGATGGGGCTTCTTTTCCCAAAATAAATAAATAAATAAATAAATAAATAAATAAATAAAAAATAAAAAAATCTAGAGGCTTAAAAAAGCTAGAGACTTCTTTTCTCCAGGATCTTAACTCTGAGTTTATAGTATCCAACCCCAACTCCATCCTCCAATTTTACCAATTTTACACTCAGGACCACCATGTCCTTGAATACTGACATCTGAAGTTGGATAAGACAAGTCACAGGATTTAGACCAGGTACAAGTTTGGCAGGGATTCTTCCTTTCCTAGGAGCTATTGGCTCTGGAGTCTCCAAAGACTCAGGGATATCTATTCACAATACTGCCCTGGTGTATGCTTAAGAGATAAGTTTAAATTATAGCAGCCTGGGAAATGCTTGTGTTATCTACCTGAAATGACAGACTAGTGTCAGTAAGTTTACAAAGGAACAGACATAGCTGTAATATTCTCTTGGAAAGCACTTCAAAGAGAGAATTCCTGGAAGAAGACCATGAAGTCACAGGCGATAAATCCAGCTAATGTTTTTAAAATATGTTGAGTTTTGAAACTGCTGAATAAAATATGCTCACAGAAAATCAAACACAAAGAAGACCTTTTGTTCTTGGCCTTAGGATTATTTGGCAGTCCAAATGAAGTGTGGTGTGAGAGACACGCCCTCTGTACCCATGGCAGGAGGTAAACATGTTGTTAGTATAGGAATGGGATGTCCAGCATCATGGATAGGCCAGGAAGCAAGAAGAAGATGAGGCAGTGTATAATTTGGTTTCTTTGCTGAAGCTTATAGCATGTCTCACCAGTCCTGAGTGACTCATTATGCACCAAATCCTTTCTTAAGATACAGATATTCCTAAGGGTTTTCTGTTAATCAAAGTTCACAGCAAAATTCCCTGCACTGAGACATCACTCTCTGTCCATGTGCATTTGCAGACTGAGACAGGCAGGTCCAAAAGGTGCTGCCTAGTGAACCAAGGCTTGCCACAGGTGACAGGAGTGCTAAAACAGTTTTTACTCAGTTTTGTCAGAAATAGTCCTATATTGGATGTATGGGACATAGGGGACATAAATGTAAGGCCAGGGCAAATTCTTTTCATTGCAACCTCTTGTGGGAACCTTCTTCCTGAAGATCTTTTTTTTATCTGCTGTTGATTCTGAGGATGTTAGGAAGGAGTCAACTTTCAAAATCACTGTTGTGTATATGGTTGTTTGGTTTTTAACTATAAAAAGCTTTATGCTTATTAATGACCTGAAAATAAAAACTGAGTTTGGTCTCTTCCAGGTAAGTCACATCTCCTGGTGAGAAGCTTTGCGTTCTCAGTAACACTAAACTGCACCAGTCTCTGCCACCTCTTTTTCCCACAACACTCAGCAGGTAACTCACATGCCCTGCCTGAATCAGGAATCCCACACTTAGCAAGAATGTTGCAGTGCATTCCCATTAGTGATGGGATAAAGTCTTTTTTCAATTAAGACTATGCAGATTTCTGATCATTGAGGCAAAGTATTAATATATCAAATATGATTTCCATAATCAGCTACAGAAATCTCAGTGTTTAAGATGCTGATACAGAATGCTTTTCTACTTCCATTTATATATCTGCATGTTGTATATTCACAATAGACACATATACACTACTTTAACAATGGAAAAACACTACCTACATGCAACAGATGGTTTCTTAACTCTTTTTGGTTTTTTAGTAAAACATCTATTTAAGCAAATAGTAAAGCCATAGTTTCTTCAAGATAAAAAAATTCATAATAGTCTCTATAAAGTAATGGAAATATTAATAAAATAATACAGCCTCACTAATGGCAAAAAAAGAATTGTACATAATAATTAGTTGTAACTGAATAAAGAGCCACACGGGAGATTCTGTCTTGGAAATAACTTTTATATGAAAAACAGAATAAGTCAAGAAATCAGAAGAAAGAGAAACACTACACAGCTCTCAATTCAAGAATATTTTCTGTAGGAATCAGTGATAAGTGTTTCTTCAGAGCTATTTCTGCCTGCAGCAGGGAAAAAATATCTAATGAAATACAAGCTGCTGCATAGAAAACTAATGAGTGAATTCACTGTGTAGAGAATATGGCATTTATAAAAATGAATCAGATACAGATAGATGAACACTATGATATTTACATTAGAGTTTATATACAAGAAAAGAAAGAGAATTTCAGTGAAATATGCACCAAACCTAAAAAAAAAATCACAAAAAGAGTATTAAAAATGTATTAGAAAATCTGTTCTAGTTCTACAGACTTCTGCCTTGTCAAGTTTTTATCTTAATTTGACTGGGTTTTTCAAAAAGATCAGAGAATCAAGGAACCCCCAATCCTCTGTAAAAGACCTCATTAAATAACTGACTTGCAACTTCTGTCCTGAAGGATCAGCTCAATCTGTGCCACTAGTTCATCCTTTTTGTGGGGCAAAGACTGAAGGACATCTCTTGATAAACCTTGCTAAACCATTCCTGAAACATATTGCTTCATCTGTATTAAAAATCTTCCATTAACAGAAATTCACAGAATCACTGGACAACATTCTTACCAGCCTATTTATTTTTATTTTGAAATATTCAATAACTTTCCAGTGAGTAGTCCCCTGATAAATTATTTTCTGGTCTAATGGATGTAGCAGTTTACACTCAGAAGTGAATGTGTGCCATTAAATTACTTTAGGGATCCAGTGTACAGTTCATTTCTACTTCATTCTAAATTTTTTACAGAAATACCATGTGGCAACTGCAATGGAGATGGAAAACCTTCCTTAAATCATGCCATATTATTATCCTGTAATATTTCCCAGGACATTTTAGTTCTGCTCATTTTTAAAATCTCCACAGAAGAGGGGAAAATGAAACAAATTATACCTTCTTAAATTTCTCACTGCTTAATTACTTTCACTGACATTTACATGGCAATACTTTTCATATATTTCAGTTTCCTCAGTGCAGGACTGTTTGAGAAAATCACTTAAATAATCATTAGATCATTATCCCTATTCAGAGAGAAAGCATTTAAAATGTCATCACACCACTTATCCCATAAATAAAGCACTCAAAAGCTGAGTACAGTTTTATAAGGGCCAAGCAGTATTTTGCAGTTAGTAACTTTTATGACAATGAAATATAAAGGGGCAGCTCTGTAACAGTCAGAGATAGGTTTGTGTTTTATAGGAATGTGATCTGTATCACTTGGCTATTCTCTAATTTGAATTTGGCTTGGCTATTCTCTAATTTGAACTAAATAGTCAGAGCCTTGTGAATCACTGCTCTCTATTTCTTACACTTTACATTTTGCTCTTGGCTGTAACATACAGATCATGAATCTCCCATGACACCTGAAGGTGTGCTGTGCTTCCCAGGCAGCTTTCCAGAGGACAGAGTTCTGTAGCCAGGAGCCAAGGACAGACACATTTTGTCTTTTTGTTTGCTTCTCTTAGTCTTGAGGGCTTCCTTACAGAGACAGAGCTCAGCCACTCAGGACAACCAACTCATCCACTGGCTTCCCCTGTGCCCTGAAGTCACTCCATGCCTTTGCTGTCCCTTGCTCATTATAATTGCATTTCACAGCAATCGTCAAGTCAGCAGGTTATGCAGTGAAAAACTGCAGTGAAAAATGCTCCCTTGGGCAGCATTTGCTATCATTTCAAGTAATATTAAGTGCTAATTTCTACATTGTGAATGTTAAAGGGGACTTTAGACAAGGTCTGGATACACATTTAACCAGTGGTGTATTTCTGTGGGAGAGGAAGAGGAGCAGAGGGTCTGGTCTGAGTGAGTTTGACCCTAATGTCAGTAAGATGGTGCAGTTTGAAATGAGAAAGCATTAAAGATTTTTTGTTTCAGACACGATTTATTGTTTTGACTTTTGTTTCCCTTTCATCTGCCAAGGTGATAATTACTTGGGATGGCTGTCAGAAGTGCAGCAGTGATTCTTTTGGTAGCGCTCCTTTCTCAGCAAAGTGGCTGCATCCATCCCCACAGCACACTCCATGTCATTAAGGACAAGGCTCAGTGAGAAATGACTGCTCTGCCTAGTAGAAAATCTTCCATTTCCTTTGTTATCTGTGGCCAAGGACTGTGTGTTCAGCCATGGACACACAGTGCAGGCCTGCAGGAAGGGGGAGATTCATAATTTATGCTGCAAGCCAGGACAGTGTCTCCCACACTTTAAAACAAGCACTTCCTATTTCATGACTTTGTCCAATTCCACAGCTGGAGATGGCTTCTGTCCTATTGCACATAAACCTCCTGTGCATATTTCAAAGTCTCAGCACTAGAGCAGAATTTCTATACTTAAATGGAAATAAAAATTTCCTTCACACTATCATCCATCTCATCTAAATGTTTTTTTCTCTTTCAGGCAGCTGCAGAGAATAATTGCTAGCACAGAAAGGGAAGGATTTACCTCTTGGTCCAGGTACAAATGCTAATAATTGGAGAGATTCTGTTCTCCCCTTCAACAGTAATTAATCTTTGGGAGGACATGAGCACTTGATTTTCCTCACTGCTCTGCCAGAGCAGCTGTCACTCCAGCCCCAGCTATGGTATCCCTTCCTTGCCACCCAGTGGAGTCAGTCAGGACATGAGCCTGATCACTCAGTGGAAGACATGCAAATATTAAAATGCAGGCAAGCTGCATTTTGATTTGTCTTTGCAAGGCCACAAAATCTGAAAGATGCTGTCAGGACTTGGGGTAGAAAATAAATCAGGATTAAATGGTAGCCAGCATAATAGAGAAACTAGTCCTTTTTTCCCCTGCAGGAGCCAAATGGCATCATCCAAACCAATGCCATGAAAGTGTCTTGCTGGATGGGAACAGTAAAAAAGCAGAGAAAAAGTACAAATATTTTTTGAATTGTCTTTTAAATAGTAGTTTATTAAGTGGTGCTGTATTACTGGCAGTGCATCAATCAATGACAGATTTGCTTTGCTCAGTGAGAATTGTGATGGAAATAGTTAATGGCATTTTGAAATAATTTTATTTTTTAGTTCAAGTCATTCTACATTTGCATTCCTTTTAAACAGCTCAATTTATTTCACAGTGTTGTTGCTGTAGTACAGCAATTTACCCTGGACATTTCATTTAATATTCTAGAAAAATGAAAAGTGCTAGAGGAAAGAAATAAAAAACCAAAAACTTTAAGAATACTCAACTTGTCAAAAAAATTTGTAAGAATTATCTTTATTCATTCTTGAATAAAGAAGTGTTGCAGCAGAGTGATCATATTTTTCATATACATGCAGGGATTATTAAAAAATAGGACAATCCAGATTTTTCCATTTACTCTAATGTAAACCAAGATGGAATCGATTTCATTTGCAGTCAGAGGAATGTGGTTTAGGAAGGCAGGTGTGCTGTAGGAACTGATAAATCCTACAGCAGATCACCAAGGGAGATGAAATAATCTCCAACATGTAAATATACCTATAAATTAAGATTTATGTCTGGGATTATACACTATGTGTGCCCGTATTAAACATACACCTGCTAAAGGAGCTTTGATTTTAACAGATGCTGAATGGGACAATGAATCAGCAGCCTTTTCTCATGATCCTTTTCACAATTTATTTGAATTTATAACAGAGAATCTCAAAACAGAATCTGGCCACTCTGCAGTTAGAAAGGCACATAAATCATAATAAATCTTCCAGAGGAGATTTCCAGCTTTCACTCTCTAACAGCATCAATGTCTACAGCTGCTGAATGGCCAAGAAATCAGTCTGCCATTTTTTTAAGCATCATAAAGGCATGCAAATGTTGTCTATGCTGAACCTCCCAAAGCATTTACTCTAATTTAACTACTCTGATTAGAGCTGATGGAAAGGTCATGAAGGACAAGTTGATTTTCCTAAGCTGAAAAGGCTGACTCTTCTCATGGCTTCCCAGCCAACTACTGGGACAGCAATGGGCATGCTACAGGGTAGAAAATAACCCCTTGAGTAAGACCCACTCTCTAAATTGTGCCAGGTTATCTCTGAAGGTTCAAACTGAAACCCTACCACCATTGAATTTGATGGGAGCTTTTCCCACTAGCTTCAGCAGAATGAAGGTTTTCCTCTCCCATCAGGGTTGAATAACTTCCATAATGGAGGATGTTTAGCTGCAAACTGTCTGCAAAAATTCCATCATTTTCTACTGTGGGAATGCAACCTTGCTTTAAACTAAATGAATAATCTGTAGTCTGTAAAAGCTCATCTGACTAGACATGACAGCTGTGAACTATTTTCACTGCTTGAGGTAAGGAATACTGGGTTTGTGCACGATACCTTCAGGTCCTTGTTTGGAATCTAACAAAGCTGCCAATCTTTATGCAGTGGCTGCATTTGGGATAACTTCAGAAAGTCAGTGGGAGCTAAAAGTCCCTGGAGATCCTCCTTACCTCCATACTGGCTCTTAATATGCTCACCAGAATGGCACAGCAGCCCTGTGCAGGTTTATCCTTCTCTCATCCCCTGCCATTTCCTGGTTCCTGCAGCTCTCCACTGCAGAGTCACCACTGCCAAATGGATCTCGTCCACTCCACAACAGCAAACAGTGCAGGAGTGACACAAGGTACCACACCTGCCACCACCTCACCCCTGCCACCACCTCACCCCTGCCACAACCTCATACCTGCCATCACCACATCCCTGCCACCACCTCATACCTGCCACCACCTCATACATGCCACCCCCTCACATTTGCCACCATCTCATACCTGCCTTCCTTACATGTGCAAGCTGGTGACACAGCCCAAAGCAGTTTCCTTCAACACTAGATATGTATTTTTTGGTCAGTCTTCAATACAAAACATGCTGTCTGGAGCTAATTATGCCACTGGCCTTAAATTTTCTAACTGGCAGACTTTTTGGGATTTCACCCACCATTTTCCTTTCTTACCAATTCCAGATATCCCGGAGTTTGAAAACAAGTGGGATTTCCAAAATGTGCAGCTTGATCAGACTGGTTTCAAGACTAAAGAAATATCATGGTATTCACCTCACTGACTTTCTGACTCTCTTAAACCCTCCTAGGGATCTGGCATCACAAGTCATGTATTCCCTCAGTTGTACTCAACCATCAGGCAGTACCTACAAAGTTTTCTTCATCCTCCTCAGCATGGTATAAAAAGGAATATTTGAGAAGCCCATTCCCTTCTCTAAGGCTCCTCAGGATGCTGTGAGGTGCTCAGAAGACTAACATTTTCTTTCAGCATTCTTGGGTATGTTTTACTGACTCCTTTTCACTTTTAAGTTTTCTATTGTCTTTCTTTTATGCTCTTTTGTGCTGTATTTGAGCCCCTGACTTCTGCCTAAACTGGTTTGTCTGCATGCAGTGAATGAGTAAACCTCAATCATTCTAACTTTCCTTTACTTCCTGTTGTGCAGCAATACATTCATAGCCACTGCATATAACTCTTGAATAACTCCACTATTATTACTACAGATAATTTAACTAGAGTTATATAGAAGGGTTTCCCACACGTTATTTATGAATTTCTGTTCTAATAATTTGAGGTACAGACTGTTTACAAGGTAGGAGATGCTATTTTTATAATTAGCTATAATAAATTTGCAAAGGTCAGCTTGGATAAATCGTGTCTTGATGATGGAAATTACTAAATAGAAATACATTAAATCAAACATAGCAAGTTGAGATAAAATTATAAACAGCAGTTTGGCATATAAAAATAACCATACAGGCCTGTGGAAGATATGTCAATAGTAGAAAAAAATAAGATGAGCAGAAACTGAGCCAAGTTAATAAGAAAATGTTGCTTTTTTAAAGAACAACCAAACATAAAAGAATAGCGTAGAAAGGATTTTTCATTTTAGAAGTGGTTACTTTTGAATTATAAAATACTGAAAAAAAAAAGTCCTAGAGAAAGATATTTCAGGACACATAGGAGTTATGAGGTCACCTGGTTGTTAATCAAAACCTGTGAATTCCAGAAAATATGCAAACTCATACAATGAAATTTGAACTACCCTTCCCATCTCTTTGCTGTAACAACAGCAGAATCAGTAAGAGGAGAAGGTGTCGGATTTGGGACACCCAAATGTTTCAAATTCTCTGCTTGACCTTCATTATCCTCTGGGATATTCTGTAACCATCAGAGAATGAGCTCCTGCTGCTTTGCTCTGCATCCATCTCCACAGAGCTGCTGAGCCAGCATTTGCCTTTTACTTACCTTACCTGCAAAGTGACATGAGTTAGCTTATACCACCTGACTTGTCCCAGCACCTTTGGGACAGTCCCAAATTCAGTAATCACTCAGCTCCTGAAGCCATGCCTGCACATGTAATGTGACTTGTTCTGATGCAAGGACTATCCACATACTCAGCATTTACATCTTCTCATACTCATTTTACAAGAAGCAGATGCTTAGACTAATTTTTTATCTGAGCTCCTTTGCTTTGAACTCTCTGGCCCATCTGTGAGAATTTGTTCCTCCTGGTAACACTCCACACAAACTGCCACCGTGGCTACAAACAGTGAGATAAATAAGAAGCTTATTGCAGACTTTAGCATGTGCAAAATTATACAGATAAAACTGGTCTGTCCTGTCATGGTGAGGCACAGCCAGTTTTACACCAAGACTCTTCCCTCCTCACTGTCCATGCAAAGTATGAGCTGGTTCCCATTCAGGCTCTTCTCTGACAGAGGTCAGATAGCTGCAGGCAGGGAAATGCAGCTGGAACTGGAGCTTGGATGATTCAGAGATTTCTATAAGTAGGATGTCTGAGTGGTGACCAATGTACAGGAGCTCTTATTCTCTCTGGATCAGAGAAAAGGCCTAAAGCCACCAAGAAGAGACTCAGAGATCTGACCAAGATTTGGTTCTTTAACAGAGCCCAGGCAGTGATTCAGCCAGGCACTGCAGCTCTTTGTTTTCAGGGGAGTTCTGAAATCCACCCTTAACCAACAATCCTGAGCCCACCAAGGGTTTGGTGATCCTAACCTAAATTAATGTCAAAGGGAGCTAACTTGGCTCTGAGGACTCAGAAAGAGCTAGAGAAGAATGTGCTCTCCCTTGTTTTTACCCAAAGCAATTTTTGTGTACACTTAATGCACTGCACTTTCGAAAGACATTTGAAGGATTGTACAAAGCAATCCCTGCCAGGCACTGATTGCAAAAACAAACAGTGATGCCCAGACATTCAGTTTATATTTCAGCTTGTAACAATGATCAGTGATGTTACCAAACACAACAAAACACACCTGAAAGGATCTGTGTGCAAACTGTACAGAGAGCAGCCACACGAAACAAAGGCAGCTTAACTTCACTTCCTGAGCTTGCAGTGAGTTCATCCTTAATAATTCATGTTGAGCTTATCCAGTTTTTCTTTCTCACACCATATCACCAGTGTCCAAAGGTAGCTGGTGGGATCTGGAGCTTTGCTGGTGTGTTTGGGCTGTTCTGCTCTGCCACAGGAGCACACAGCATCCGGGCCAGTTCCCTGCTCCTGGGGGTCCGTGGCCAGAGGAAGACAATTTACAGAAGTTCAAACACCAGCAAGAAGCAGAGGCACCATGCTACCCTCTTACTAGCAAGTGTCAAAAGACATTTAAATGATACTTCATTACAGCTTGTACTGCAGGGTGGTGAAAAGCAGTGAGCTGAAAACAAGTGGGCTGACCTGTGTGTTATTTTTGCAGAGGGAAGAATTTCAGCACTCAGCAGTGCATCATGCAGCAGTTCTGTGTGATAGGTGGGTGCAGCACTATCATGGCCAAAGGGGTGGTGGTGACATGCAGAATAATTGCATTTATGACTTCAGGCTATCAGAAGTACTATTTCCAGAGACAAGCAAAGGCCACACTCGCTGGCAGCAAATTGTGTACGTGCAAGCAGAGGTCACTCACTCCACTTAACCCTACTTCCCCAAAGGAAAAAACATTCCTGAGTTTCAATGGATCTGAAGTAGGAGTCATGATTAGCCTAGCTGACAAGGATTTGGGTGTGAGAAGTCAGATTAGCTGAGTTTAGCCACCACACTCTAAAAGTAGCTCCTTTCCTCTGCTCAGCTCCAGAGCTGCTTCCCCTGAGCTGTCACCAGGTCAGGTCCTGCCTCTCACCATCCTCTGTCCCTTGGGCAGAAGTTTCAGAGAAACAAATGAAATCTCACTGATGGAAATCTCACATGATGCTGATGCAAATATCTGGAATTTAATTTGTACCTATGCATTTCAGAGGCCTTTCCAACACTACTTACCATCACCTGTTTTGCTGTGTTTGTATGAAAACTGGGAAAAATGTCCTTCCTGTAGCTTCTCCCTTTATGTTGATGTTCACTTAATGAGTGAACTCTTTATCAGCTCCATTTTCCAGCCTCTCTGAAGATGTTAAGTGGCATTTTGTCAATTTAGGGACATATCCTCATTCTTCTTTGTATTGTCTTGGCATTTTGGTTTCCATGAGGGTATTGAAAAATGAAACACATGTAATTTGTTATTAAAATGTTGCCCATACTTACTAGATTTTCACAGATGCAACCTGGCCTCTGGAGGAGACACTCAGATTTCACCCATCTGAGACAGAAGGCATGAGAACTTTTGACAGCCATCATGGAGATGTGAAGGAAGAATTTATACTATCTTAAAAGAGATGTTGAAGGATATCTCCTTGCTTCCTTGACTTAATAGGATCAGCATTATCTGCTTTAAAAGTCTTTTTGCTTTTTGCACCTGACAGTGGATCTGCTCCAGGTGTATATTTTAGAATATTGTGGTTTATTTAAGATTATTACTGCTTTTGCATGCATTTCCCTTATTTATATGATATCTTCAGGCAAAGCCCATATAATAGGCACCAGTCTCTGGGATTCACCTTGGCCTACAATCTCTCCCCTCTGGTTATGATGCTCAGAGGAAAGTCCTGTACCCCTCAGTGAGTACAAAAGGCTGGTGCAGGGATAATGTGGGTAAAGGAGAAGAAATCTCAGAATTCTCATAAGTGACACCAGATATTATTGGGGTTTTTTTCATATTTTAGCACTACTTGGCTTAGAAGGCTGAGGGATGTGGGATTTCCCCCCTCTGTGCTTTGGGGCAAAGTGACTGCAACCCCTGGTGCTTTGCTGGTGTCAGCGGACACCACAATCCCTGTGATTCCTCTTAGCAAACTTGCAGCTCTAAACTTCTTGCTCCAAGTGCCAGACAGCTTTCACCATGATGCAGCCAAGACATCACACAGCAACATCTGATGTGCAAAAGTAAGTTTAACTACAAGCTTTGAAAGTGGAACTTGAAGAGAAACCAGAAAGAGTGAGCTGTGCAGGTGCAGTAGAAGATACTGTCAGGTGACTGTTGGCAACTTGACATGTCTTCTCATGATCTTAGTATTGATGGCACCTCTGAAATGACACAAAATTCACTGAAATGCTTTTGAAAGTGCTATCTGAATTTACTTGTCCCTCTCTTCTGCTTATCCATACTCAAGGAAAATGCTTTTTTCTGTCTCTTTCCAATTTATCCCTTTTTTGTTTTTTCAGTGTCAAGGTCATTTAATGAAAGACATTTATCTTAAATATTGAATTGCAAACATGTTCTGCTGGCTCTGTTGGCAGTGGCTGCTCCAGAGTTGTACTCAGTGCTCTTGCTGAAACAGAAAGAGATGGCAAAAATCCAAACAAAGTCACTGCAGGAGGCACCACAGGGAGCTGGCATCCAGCCATTCCCAGGGAATGGCTCCTCTGCCAGCAGGCATCATGCTGGCCCCTCTGCCAGCTCGAAACACCTCCACTCTCCAGCATTTGAAAAAACACATAATAAACATTAATAAGTACTGTCAACCAGCTTCCTTACTCCTCAAGATCAGCTTGCGTAGTATTGAAAATATTTTGAGGTCATTTCATCATAACAACACATTTAATTACTGCAGACATTTTAGAGTGTGGGTTTCAGCACAATTAATTGCTTCACGTTATTCCACTTATTTATGACAATGACACAATTTTGGGCAATAAAAAGTTCTTAATCACAGTTTACTTGGCAGGCAAGTGCAAAGGAAGAGCAGCTATCAGAAAAAAAAAGCAGCACAAATTCTGCCTGTCTGTATTGGTCAGTGCCCACCTTGTCTTGGCCCTAGCATTCCTGCAGAACCAAAGGAAGGGAGACTGGTTGAATTTTATGTTTATTTCCTACTTATTTGTAGGTATTTTATAGTTATTTTTCACAGGTGTGTACACTGATACAGCAGCACATTCATATTGCTCAAACACCTGTGCTTAATTATTTTCACAGGCTCACAACTGGATAGTTGGAAAAATGGATTCAATCAGCAGGGATGACTGTGCTGTTCTGGATGAGTCTTTTGAGGCAGCTGTTTCCATGGTGTTTAAGAATTAAATACAATGAGTGACGTTCCTGAAGCTCCTTGCAAGGCATCTGGGCAGTCACAGCAGTTAGGAGTTGAAAACATAAGGACTTTTATTCAGGTGATGGTCAGAAGTTTATCAGGCAGATGGAAGACAAAGACTAGCAATTCCAATATGTCCTTATGCACTGCAGTGTTTTAGTTCACGTATCTGTCAACACACATATCACTGAACTCTAAAACTCTCTATGGGCAACTTTTTATATTTGGATGTATCTGCCAATCCTTGAAGCAACTTGGATAAAATGTTTCCCCTTTCTTTCCTTCCTCCTGCTCATGATCTTATTGTGTTGGAGGCTTTTTTAACAAAATATTAAGCAATGCTATTGCTGTTATTGCAAATTGATAATTTTTAGTGCTCTAATGCAAACAGCTTGTGAGACAATCCCTGTGCTTTTGACAACATTTAGAAGGCGTCACAGTGATTGTTAACTAGTCCATTAGGGATGTTTTAGTTTTTAAAATGTATTGATTTAAATTATGTATGTTAATGTACCTATCAACATTACAAATATAGTTTGCAGCAAACTGCTTATAATATATGAATGATAAACCATAAATAATAACTGCAGCTGTAAATTAAATTACCTGATTAAGCTGCAAAGATGCACTCTAATTTGGAACAGAAAATTACTTTGAAGTGATTTCAGCAGCTGATAATTCTTTTAGAGTAGCAGGGTTTTATGAGCTATAGTCTTCTTCAAGTCAGGCATCAAACTTTCTGATGGGTTTTTCCCACTAACACAGTTGGTTGGTATTGCTATGCCTTGAATGCAATGGATGCAACAGACTGGCAAAATAATGAATGGCAACTATTTTAACAAAAATATGAAAGTGCTTGAAATCAAATACATTAATTCTTTTCTGGTGCAATGTGAATAACCTTGGTTTGGGTGGCAGCAAAAGCAAAGCCCCTAGGAGAGTCTTAATTTTGAATGAGAGCAGAGACAGCATATAAAGGAGTTACAGATACTTTGGAATTTTTTAATAGGCACTAATAAATAATGGTATTGTAAAAGTCCCCAAACCTTTGGCAGAATTTAGTATGAGGCTCTGAAATACAAGCTGAGCAGAAATGCAATGCTTAACCTCTTCTCACAACACGTCTTACATTGCTGGAACAGTAGATTGGATTCTGGATGAATTTCAATAGATAGAATAACTAAAATAATTTACCAAACATGGACTTCTATACTCAAAAGCTGCTTCAATAGTTTGCACATATCTAACTGGAAAGGGATGAAGTTGTGGGAAGGTACTGGAGAGCCTGTGTTCCAGGAGCAGTGAGCCTTTTCTGTGTATCCCCAGTGAAGTGCTGAGCCTGCCTTAGAGCCACAGAGCAGCACCTGGGACTGTGAAGGCACAGGGCACTGCTGAGGCTCACTGGGAGCTCAGGGCAGTGGCAGCACTGCTGTGTATCCATAAGGAGACTCCTTCTCAAACCTTCTTGGCCCAAGGACACCCTAGACACTTGCTGTGGCACGTGGATTCCCTGGGGATTGTTCCACAGTGCAAGAGTGGGGTTTGTAATTTGTGGGCTTCTCCTTTTGAGTCACCATCAGCACACCCAAGGCAAGGGCACTACAGCAATGGTTCATCTGGGCTGGATGAGCAATCAGATTTCCCATTACAAAGTGACAACAAAAAGATACTGATAAATGAAATGTAAAACCAATTCCAGCTTAAGACTGGTGGGTATTTCCAGTTGTCTGGGTGCATTTTTTTTTAATCCAGTATTTCTAAATGTCCCAACTGTCTGAGGCTTGGGATCCTTCCTCCTTCTTCTGAGTTCTTTCACTAGATCTCAGCTCATACATTTGTTGCTATGAAAGCCAATTTCTAGGGTTGGTTCGTTTTTTCCCCCTTTAATAAATGCAAATGATGGGAGATGGTGTGATCATGTATCACAGGATGATGAAGGATTCAGTGTTTCAAATAAATGGGACTTGTTTGATCTCTCAGCCTGATATTACAAGTTATTCAACAGCAAGATTTTTTTTTAATTATAGCTGATTTCTTCTCTGCTAGGTCTGCTTGGGCAGAGGTGTCTAAGATATAGATACAGAGAAATATATATGTATATGTTTATATTATTCAATTAACATTTATATTTAAAACTTCCATTGATGGATGTAATTAGCTGGAGGCTAATTTCAAAACACATCTGCTTTCCTTATCTAGACAAGTGTCTTTGGAACTTATACAATTTATTGGTATTCCCAGGCAGGACTGTTACAGAAAATGCCTTTGTAGCTGAAAGTGAGACATTTAAACTTAAATCATGCTCTAAATGCAACTAACTTCAGCATAGAGGTGAACATTTGGAAAAGTTTCTCTATGAGGAAATCATAATAGACTTTTAAAGATCAGATAAATAGACAGAGAAACTATGAGAAATAACAATATTCCTACTTATTTCCTGGTTAAAATTTTCCTTTTCAGATAATACAAGACGTAGGACGTAGTTAGTGAACTGATCAGCCAGCAGGCTTGAAACAGAAGTATTTATTTACACAATTTAATTATTTGGTGGAATATATTGCCACAAAATATTTTGGGGACAAAATAAAATTAGTTTTAAAAGCTACTTGATGAATCACTGGGAAAAAAATTCTTCCTTTTCTCTTAAGCACTGTGATCTGCTACTGAGTCAGAAAATTCCTCTGCCACAAAGGAATTGCCTTCCAGATTTCCAGAAGCATGGAAGACACACCATACTTGGAGAAAAAGTGTCATGGCATGTTCCTCTTGCTTCCCCTGTCACTCTGCCTTTCTCCCTCAGCATTTGCTGTTGGCCCCTGTGGGTGGGGTAAGATCAGCCTGTTGTCTGAATATGG
Organism: Cisticola juncidis; assembly: GCA_013400215.1. Taxonomy (NCBI): domain Eukaryota; kingdom Metazoa; phylum Chordata; class Aves; order Passeriformes; family Cisticolidae; genus Cisticola; species Cisticola juncidis. Next base: position 5,603,680 of record VXBR01004639.1, read on the forward strand.
CTATTTTCATGCATGGATAGATTTTTCAGAAAGACCTTAAACTTTAGAGATCAGTAATGGCATTAAAGACATGAAGATTTTTGGTTTTAAAGACATGGATGCAATGATATGAAGAAATGCAGCATACTGTGAAATCCTTATCTTTGAAAACATGGAAAGAATGCAAATCAGAACTTAAATGCAAACTACATTGAATGTCTTTGAAGATTGTGGGTAGGTCTTTTTCGATTGGACCCCATGCAATATCTACGTAATTAGTAATGAATTTTCTTAATGAATTGACCTTGCAGAACTGCCAAAATGCTGAGTATTGAGCAAGTAAAGCAAAAGCCTCAGGGAACTTAGGGAATCTACATTAGTGTAGTGTCTAACCTATGTCCTCCATTCCACAGCACCAATGAAGGAATTCCCTTCTACTCAATGTGAATTTCATCATTTTGGGTTACTTAATCTTTAAATGAGGCCCTTTGACACTGTCTCATAACATGAAAAATAGCTGGATATCTAAAGTAACTTAAGTAATTGTCAGTTTTCTAAGTGAAGGTTAGAAGGGCAGTTTCACATCCATTTTTTCCTTTATCCTGCTTTTCTGGTACTAATCAGCCTGTCCTTTGGCTCAACTGTATGGACATTAAGGGTATCCTATCACCACTGAAAATAAATCAGCAATCAAAAAGAATCTTTTCCACCTACCTCATATAAGCTCTGTGAGACAAAGACTTTTCTTGGTCACTTATTTCAACAGTGCAATAGAACTTGACTCCCAAATGACTGATAAAAGTTATTCTAGATGAGGAAAGTTTATTAGATTTTTCTCTTAATTCTTTGTTCCTAATATATGGCATATGAAATCTGGAGTTCTGAATGCAGTCAGGGTAATGAACAACTTCTTGTATCTCACTGTAAGGGTTCACTGTTTGACTCTGCTATTTAAAAATTACAGCAGATATCTGACTGTGGACTGTGGATTGTTCTCTAAGCCTCTGGAAGAATTCCTCTATCTCCCTAAACACCACATTTTTACCCAGCTCTCTCATCTTCTCTCTCCCAAAAAGCACCAAGCCAATTGAAATTGGCTTTTAAAATATGTGCCTAATGAATTGCTGTGTTATGCCTCTCTTTTTTCTATAATAGAGAAAGAAAACAGTTGGAGTTAGAGAAAAGTTATGAAATCTCTGATGTGCAACAATTGTGGATTGGGCAAGTTGAATGGCTTTGCCTGGTCACAAGACAGACAATGTAAAGAGGAACAGCAGTGAAATTACCAGCTGGTGGAGCAGAGAGCTCTAAAGAACACTGTAGCACTTCAAGGCCTGACTAAAAAGACTAATAATATAGTCTGCCTGCTTTTTATTTACTGCATTAAACCTATTCAGCAACAACAGATTGTCTGACCTGGGCATGGGATTAGTTTCCAGTGGAGCTGTTCTATTTCAGACTCCTAAAAGTAAAACCCACTTGACATCTGGGAGAAAAGGGCAGCAAATATATCACAAAATTTAATGAATCCAAGGGAAACAAGGGTTCAACTAAAGGTGAAAAATAATCATGTTTCAAATGTCAATGGGTAGTATAAGCTATTACTGTATTGCTTTGCTCCTGCTTCTAATAGTAAAAGGATATCATTGCAATCTTCAATTGGGTTGCACCAGTGTAACACTGGGAAACAGAGTCCTTAGGCTGCTTTAATTTATAATAGGATATAAATTATTTGGAGATGAAATTCCATCAGTTTACTGGCACACTGTTAAAAAGTTTAAGCTACACCATGAAATATACAGATTTATCTAACTATGTGCAAATGTTAGTGCTTTTGAGTCTCCAGTTGACACTTATGTCAGTAACCAATATGTAGAAAAAAGACCAGATTTCCCTGTGCTCAAAATCAAGCCCATCAATGCTATGAGATAATTTGACTCTTCTCTGCCTCCTTCCTCACAGCTGAGGAGGCTCAGAAACACAAACAAGCAAGCAATTGTCTGTAAATAGTACAGAAGAGAAGCTAATAATGGAAATATGGCTCATTAGCCATTTCCCTGTCCTGGTATCTTCACATTTCCTGCTTTGCATTTCATGACTGAAATCAGTCACACTCTGGTTACATCCTAAGTGAATTCAGCATGGGCCTATTCCAACAGTCTCTGCAATTTAATGACACTTCAGTATTGGCTTTAGTCCTGCCAATTTCTACACCTACAACAGACTTAGAGGGACTTTCCAACTCCTCAGAAAAAAGCTTCTATTTTTACAATTTAAATGTGTTCCAGTAAAAATATTCCAAGTTGCAGAATATTCCCTTCCTTTGGAGGCTACAAAGCACCCATATCTTTCAATATGACTTAATTAAATGACAGCTATACTTAATTAAGGCAAAATTGCATTGGGTAGGATGGTCACCTTCAGTAAAACTAAAAAGAAAATATCTGGGACTAAGGAAGAGTCATTCTATTCCTTTTCTTCCAAGCTCTGCTGCAAATAAAGGCTGACAGGTTAATAGAGGCATTTCTAAACAGTTGTAAGAAATCAGCCATCTGATTCAAGAATTCTGTTCCTTGGTTAAATTACTATTCAACTACTGAAAACTTATTTTCCCATCTGTGAGATGACAAAATTGAATGAAAACAGTATTAATATTTATGTTCCAAATAGAAAAGGCTTTCAAAGCATGTTCATAAAGTGGAAAATAAAACCAGAAGAAAACTTTCTGGCCTTTAGCAAATTTAAAATTTATCAGGATTTGTTGGCTTAAGAGCAAGTAATCATATTTCATAGAAGTTATTAATATAGGTGAGCTTTTATGTCATTTGAATGGTCTCTATTATGTGGATCAGTTAATTTCAACTACAGTTCATACTGTGATGAATATGTATTCCAAAATTGCCCACAGGTGGGAAAAATGTGTTTACCGGGTCTGGTTGAAATGTTTTGTGATAGCAATGTTTATATCCTGCATAAAGATCATTCAACAGAACGTGTGTGCATGAGAACTCGTACCAGAGGTAAAAGTAAAAACTATATTGATATGAAAATAAGGTGAACTTTTTTTTTCTTTTATAAAAGTCTCATTTCTAATTAATCATGTTTGCTTCTTGTGAATAAATCCAGGATCTGATATAACTTGACAATTGTTAGAAGTAGCTGATGGGAAATTAAGTGTTTTGTTTGAAACAATTTCTTATATCCTTATGCATGGAATTGCTTTCCTTGTCCTGTGGCCTGCCAATACTCCCCACTTGGCTGATATTTGCTCCAAAATGGTTATATCAAAATCTCCAACTGCTGAGACTGCATGGCCTGCACTCCAATGCATTTACCCACTGAGAACATGCAAAAAAGGACAAAATTTTTTCCTCACATACTCATGACAGCAACTGTCAGCCCAGGATACTTTTATTATTACTGATATTCTTACATTAGTTTCCAGTTCAAGAGAGAAAAATCCTTTAAGCAAGAAGCATAGGCCAGTGCAGGAACTGACTCTCCAAGCATAAGATAATAAAATATTTGGACGTTTGAATTCAAGCATACCTAACATCAGCTGCTCAAATGCAGTGACAGGTACTTCTGTGCAAAGCCTGACACTATTTTTTCCCTTGTGCATATTGAAAAAGCCCACCAAGACTGCACACAGCACCAGGCAGAAAATCCCTTTGCTTACAGGTTTCGTGTACAGGATTGGGTACAGTAGAGAAAACTCAGGATGGGAAGTCCTGAAAGTGATGAAATTATATTGGATTTCTTTCAGAAGGTTGGTCTGGGAGGAGTGGTGGAGTGTGTGTCTCTCTTTATGATGGGTGTCAGTAGAGATGCTCTGATATCCTACTGGAAAAACTACCTGCCCTTTCTTTATGTGGAACACTAAAGTAATTTTTATTTAACTTGTAATGTATATTATTGCCAGCAATGAAGATAAGAAGGGTCACTTGTGTTTATGGGCATTAAAAAGGAAGTCCATGGCTAATTAAGGAACTAGGATTTGCAAAAATGGTCTCTGAAATATTAATTTCTCCAGCAGTTCTTTGGGCTCTCTGGATTTGTGCCATGGATAATAACAGACTCACTGCTGATGTGCTGGATGTTGTTTCCACGAGGAACTAATTTTTTACTGCTGTGACTTGGCACCATCATGTGGCCACTTAGAGTTTTCTCAACTTAAGTAAAAATTTACATGGAAAAACATTTGCAACTAATTAATTTAAACTTAGAAATATTTCAGTCTATCTTAGAAGGAGAAGGTACATACCTTAAATTTATCTGTCCACTAAATACTGAATACATTGTCTGTCAATTGTCCTTTTTTCACCAAATCTGGGCTTGTTTAATCAAGGTTTTGCTCAAGTTCTTTAAACCAGGTTTTCTTAAGTTACAAAAGACATTTTCAGTGCTTCATCTTGGTCCAACCCTTACAAATAGTGCACAAAAATTAGTATCATATTATAGACAGCTTTCCTCTTCCTCACTACAAGAGCTTTGGAAATTATTTGCAGAATTAAGCAGGAAAGTATTTTCTGTTTTACATTGGAAAACCCAGTGGATTTAGAATTTCAGTAAATCTCCCAGGCACATTGGTCGCCTAGCTTGATTCATACATGGAGTGTACATCTCAGAGTCTGAGTCAGTCAGGTGTTCCTTTTGCACAGTTTCAGGTGAAAATCAGACATAGATATGTGTGATGTAATTTGAATTTTGGTATATGATCTGTAGGGAGACCCCAGCAAGTTTTACCAAGCTTTAATCTTTAAGAGGCCCAGAGGTGGAAATCTCCTCACATTCAGGTTGTACAGAAACACAGCTTTATGTTTATGTTTGCCAAAGAATTGCTGTGATTTCTTTCAGAGTGAAATAAGGAGAAACAGCAGTGCAATTTATAGGAATGCATTTTTGCTATTTTTTAAAAATATATGTACATCTAGAGTATTTTCAGTAATGAAACACAGCCATCATATTTTTGAGCACAATAATGGTAAATTTGATTCTGTCATTTTTATGATAAAATATATTGTTTCAGTTGAAATATTGTATTGCTATTCTTTAAAATATATACAAGTTATATACAAATTACATTACAAATTTTTTAACTGAAGTAAAAAATAAACTACACATTTTGCTATAAATTGTACAACCCAGGTTCTAAAAAGACTGCATTAAAATATGATACAGTTTCTCAGATTCCTCAGGCTGAGGTATTGCCCATTTCTTCTTTACATACTGGATGTCTATCTGTCCAGACTCCTTGGCCAGCACGATGCCTAACAGTCCATTTGCTTTTTCTGGCTCTCCCAGCAGAGTCATAGTTACAACCCTGAAATCAAAAGAACAGGGGAGTGTTTTTTAATTGAGGCAAAATAAATAGAAATTGGTCCTTTCAAACATGTTTGTATCAGGTTAGTTACAGTCAACTAAATGATTCCTCTTTTCTGCTCCAGTCCCAGCACGTTCTTTAGTTTTTCACCAGTTGCAACCATTTAATGTAAATATAACATGCAATTCTTCCCCCATGCATTTCATCATCAATTTCTAATCATGGTTGTCAACTATTTCAAGCTTGTACAAATGAACAATGTTTGATGGCATTTTCCACTACAGTGTAATAAATTTTAAAATGGTAATATTTCCTCCAAAAACTAACAGTGTATTGCTACAGTTTACAAGGATACAAGGAAAACTTAGAGGGATATCCAGCAAGGCTAAATTCAGTCTAGGGAAGACAATCAAAATTTAGCTCACTAGTTTGTTTCCACACCTCCAGCAATTCACAAAATAGAGTTAGAAAAGTGATTTCTAATGAGCATTTAAAGTCAAGCAAAAAACCCCACGCAACAATAAGAATGTTTTGTTAAAAAGACAGCACTTACTTCTCTGATGGGATTGCCTGCTTTGCCACAGGCAGCAAATCATTTTCCAGAAGATCCCAAATATAAATATTGGATGATGCATCCAGGGCAAAGAACACAGCAGGTCTTGTCAAAGCCCACTGCAGAGCAATAATTGCCTGGCCCTTTGTGCTGTTATTCCACTGCATGAGGGGACACTCTGATGTCATCTGGTGTAATCGAATACTTCCATCTGAACAGCCAACCTGCACCACAGATAAAAAGAAAATACCTTCTGGAACAAAACAAACTAAGCAAGATATAAAAAGTGTTTAGGTACATGGCTTCCTGGTGTACTTGGCAGAGAGGGGTTAAGGGTTGGGCTTGGGGGTCTTTTCCAAAATAAATGATTCTATTCATAGAATCATATTCTATGATTTATTTTGCTACCCTTTGTAGCAGATTTGAATTACTGAGGTAAATCAACAATCACAACTAGTTAAATACAGCAAATTAGGAATGCTCCCTCAGCAACTAATTAAAAAATGAGACTTCTATTAAAACGTTTTCATACCAAAAATAGTGGCTTTCCAAAAGGGAAGAAATCAATTGCAGTGATGCTTATTGATCTCAGTCTGCTCTCCTGGGGCCTGAATAGCTTTGGAACAACTTTTAAATCATGTCTTGTACCATGGCCTACCAGACCCTGTGAACAATATAAAGAAAATTAATTAAACAGAACAAAATAAAAGTTGTGTTATTGGTACTACAGGAAAAAGTTAAATAATTCATGAGCTGATACTTTAAAAGGTCTTTACTAGCTAACAAATTTTAATAGCTAACAGATTTTAACAATATAGACTCAAATTATAAATTTTATATATAGTCTACAGGTAAAATTCCAACTGAGGCAGTTTCCAAACCAAAAATCTAACAATGAGATGAATTCCAGCATGGTACTCACAATGTTTGTTCCAACAATGAAGTGATTGGGATTAGAAGACAGAAATTTAATAGTCAGTGTCTGTGGCATCCTTTGGCTAATATCCTTTGGGAAAAGGCTGAAGAAAATGGCAAAGGCAAAAGGTGACATTAACACAGAAAATTGTCTCCTAGAATGTGCAAGTGCATACAGAAACTCTTGACCTAAAATGTCTATGACTAGATCTAGGAAGAAATGTGTATTAAAAAAACCCCACAAACAGAAAATAATGTTAAATATATCTTATGTAACAGCAAATTAGTAAACTGTAGGAAAAATTAGCTTTGTGGGATAACATACATAAAATTGAAATGCCCCAGTTTTCTTACCTGTTATTCAGTTCCATAGTAGAGCTATGTACTAACTTCACTTTCCCTCCAGGAACTAAACCTAAAATTATAGAAATTTATTATTAAGTACTTTGCATTAAAAAACTCCAATCCATAAATTAAATAATAAGGTAATAAGTAAAAGGATACTTCCTAATTAGTACTACAGATACAGACTTTGACATGTAACAATCTTACATCCTTTAGAACTATTTGCTTCAGAATTCAAATCTCAAGATTTGAATTACAACCTTTGACAGAAATAGAAATGCAGTTACATATTTCCTTTTCAGCACTCTGTAAGACCCAATTCTAGAAATGGTTAAATTGCACATTTATGTTACTTGGATCTTTGACAATGAACTATAGCGATGAGATAGTGCAATAATGCATCCATAAAGTTGGTCTATGTTACTTGTTAGCAAAGAACAACATAAATAATTCAAATCCTTCCAAGACAAGGATTTTTGAAAAGTAAAAAAAATTTACTGCTGGTTGCAGTAAAAATGTATCAGCACATGACCACAGCTTTAAAATCTACCTCTTCACAGACATAATACCCAGCTTTAGCAGCTTAATATAGCTTGACATTACTCATGAGCTCATAGAAACTGATCAAAAATGCTAATTTGCTGGCATTACTTCATTGTTTGTTTCTGTATTTTCAAATGTAAAAGGATTTTAGTCATAGCCTTTTCCAGTTAAGTAAGTGTAAATTTGTTTAAAGAACAAAGAACATAATTTTCTCCATTTACATAACTCAAAAAGAGCTGAATGGAATTGGTTCTTCAGTGCTTTTACAGAAATTTTTGCTCACACTAAATTAAGCATCTTACCTAAAAAAGAGCTTTCAGGACAATTCCCGAAATGGAGACACAGACAACAAGAGCACTATAACAGGTTTGGTTAAAACTAAAGTACAAAGAGGAGGACCAAAGACATAGAATCACAAATTCTTTATAAAAAACAACTGTTGACAACACAGAAAACGACTCTGGCATTGTAAGAAATGTGGCTGTCTAGTGGCAATTGTCTAGTGGCAATTACCAATACAGAATTAGCAGAAGAGATTTAGATAGCAGTGCAAATGATTCTCATATTTAACCAACAACCCCAAACATCAGCCATGCACTATTCAGAATGAATCTTTTCCTCAGTAGTTTTGCCTTCTAGTAATACTTCTTGGCATCACTGACTCTTCCTCTCTCTTTTAACTTCCAGTCTCAAAACTGGAGGATTTTATTCTACCTCTAGTGTACAGTACTCACCTAAGTCAGTTTGTGAACCAGCTAGATCCACTTTTTGCAATTCAACAACTACCTGAAAAGTCAATATTTAACATTAATAAACAATCAATATTTACCAGACTTCAAAGTTTATTACCAAGTTGTAATAGTAAGTAATAACTCTTAAGGACTCTTTGGAGAGGCAGGTCTAACATTACAATGATTACAGGTAGAGTCTCTATTCCCTGTCAGTGTCTGCAATTCTAAAAACAGCTTCACACGCCTGCTGATGTTCCCTGATGGAAAGCAGAATATGGAAAGCTGCATTCTACACTTAATTGCTAGTTGGCATCTTGTTGGTTTGTCAGTCACAAAAAAAACCACCCTAAACAAAGAATTGTAACACATTTCCTGTACTTTCCTATACATGAATAAAATGAATTATACATGAAATAAAAAAGGTAGATCATTTGGCCCAAATCTGTTGCTACTAAAGTTACTAAACCAAAGGCTTTAAGGAACTTATTACTGACACAGAGGTGAAATGCTTTTATCCCTTATTATTCACAGGTTCAGCAGCTGGGCCAAACTGCATCATCACGTAAAAAAAACACTGAGAACATGTGATAGAAGAGTTGTAAGGACAGTAACTAAGAGCAGCAGTCCTGATGCTTTCCCAACCACCATATTTTAGGCAAGAAAATCTTATGAACATCCTCTGATTTTCACTTTTTCTCTCTTTAACGTTTGTTTTACATAAATTAGGAATTTCATTTCTCCCATCCATTCAGTATCATCTCTGACACCACTGCGATTTTTAAAATAAAGTAGGTGGGTGAAAGATGACTGAGAACCCGTTAATCGAACATATTTTTATGCAGTAAAAAAATTGATTGCCTTTTTCATGAATTCATGTACCTGTTAATAGTTTTGCCTAAAGATAACATTAGGGAGTCAGATCAAAACTTTTAAGGAGAATTCAAACAGATTGGTTAGTGTTGCTGTACTTTTTCAGGGAGGCAATTCTCACCAGAAATTCTGAATTTGGGTTGTTGTATTTGAAGTAGTTCATTACACATTGTGCTCTCTCTGTTCATACATACTCACCCACATATTGAGGATTCCATTTTCATCCATCGAAGCTATCTGAAATGGAGGGCCTGACATTTCTATGGAAGGAATGGCAACAATTTATATCCACACACTGACCTTCCTGCTGAACAACAGCAATGGATTTGAAACATTTCCTACAATACATGCCCTGAAACTTCTACAATCTTCTCAGTGCATAAAAAGGGAAAGTGTCCTAATTCTACCAAAGGGAAAAAAGGGCATGAAACTTTCTTTACTGACAGGGTGGTCAAACATTGGAGCAGGCTTCCTAGAGAGGTGGTCAATGCCCCTGTCAGTGCTGAGGAGACATTTGCACAATGCCCTTAAAGAGTTTTAACTTGGTCAGCCCCAAGTTGATCAGGCAGTTGGAGTGGATGATCCTTGTAAGTCCCTTCCAATTCAGTCTGGTCTATATCTCTGTCTATTCCTGCATGTGCAGCTTGTCCTACCAGAGAGGCAGATGATCTCAGTCTGCATCCTTTTTAAAATGTCTGGATTCTGCGTGGACTTTGGAAGGAAACATAAAGTGAAACAGATGGAATCTTGTAAAACCTGCAATACACAGCACATTTCTTCAAACCACTGTGGATTTCAAAGTACGTATCTGCAATGGAAGTGATAACATCTTCCCTAGCACACTGTCTGAGAATTTGAGGATTGAGGATTAGAGTTTCTTTGCAAAGGTTGGTCATAAAAAGAACAGGCAAAAGGCACAGGAAAAACCACCAATTACAGTCACACATTTTAAGTGCTTTCAGATATAAGCAAGTTGCTCCACTGACTCAGGGATTTTTTTTTGGACATTAGAGAAGCACTAAGACTCTTCCATAGGCAGTTTTTGAGTGATAACTTGTTTTATCATTGAAATATGGTCTAGAAAACAGACATTATAATAAGCACACAACCACATCTGATGTGAAGCTGCACTGAATGATCATTACATAAAAATGGGAGCAGAAAACAAACACAAACGTTGCATGCAATTGATACTACAAACAACTAAAGAGGCAGGCTGGGGTTATAAACTGGATTTTAGCTATGATATATTTGTTTCACTAGATACCTAAAGAAAGATTCACATGTATTGATGCTTAAAAGAGCAGTTTACATACCCTCCTGATAAGAGAGGCTTGAGAGCCCATAACTGTGGTCACTGCTGAGAGAAGTTGAGACAGGTTCCACTGCCAGTATAGGAGAGGTGTGGTTTACTGAGTTCAGAATGCCATCTGTAAATAAGGATCATGAAAGTTAAACACACTACTTTCCACAAAAAGCAACAACAAAATCTTAATCGCTTTTCAGCTTATGACACAATGATGATTACAAAGAAAGAATGGCAAATAATGAACTCTGCACAAGTCTCAAACACAATACTGCAAACTGTTTGCTAAATGAACAAAATACTAGATAAATCAATGTTTCAATATTACTATTCAGTTCTCATTTTCCAAATGACTAATGCACCATTTATTCCACTGTACCAGACATTTCATTAAAATCTGCCATTTCAGGGTTAGCATGGAAAGAATTATTTCAAGCTCCATAAACAACAGAGGTAGACATAAATCTCTGTTCACTATAAAAGAAGACAAACTTGAAGAAAAAATACTCTTAGTAGAAAATATCCTGAAAAATCATAAAACAAAGTGTTCACCATAAGAAAATATGTATTTACCCTTTAATAACATTTTAAGGTGAACATGTGTTTAATTTCAATGTGTGTCCTTTGTCAGATACTCACGATTTCTGGACTTGCCCCCTGCACTGAATTTAATCTCATTTAAGACTGGAGGCATTAAAGCTTCCTAAGTAACCAGCATTAAACCTGCCTGCTTACATAAGCAACCACATGAAACTGCACACATCCATTTCACTACCAGTGTGCAACACAAGACCAAGCATATCTGACCTCCTAAAAAAACTAAAAGTCTATCTACAACCAATTGCTTTACTGCATAAAAACCAACTACTGTTTACTTCTACATGGCTGCTGTAATAAAAACACTTGTGAAGAAAAGAGGATTTTGTGAATGTGTGTAGTGTGGTGTTTTAGAAAAACAATAGTACCATAGCCAAAGTTGAATCAGAAAATCACAGCATGGTTTGGACTGGAAGGGATATTAAAAACCATCTCATTCCAACCCCCAGCTGTGGGCAGGGACACCTGCTGCTGCACCAGAGCCCCATCCAGCCTGGCCTAGAACTCTTCTAGGGATGGGGCATCTACAATTTCTGTGATTAACCTGTGCCAGTGGCTCACCAGTCCCACAGGAAACAATGTCTTCCTAACAACTAACCTAAACCTACACTCCTAACAAAATTATTTACAAAACTATTGCTATATGCTATTCTTCATTCTAAGATATCTTGCATGAACATTACAGAAACATCAAGACTTAGGTGACAATTTCACTGTGCACAAAGTGACTGCCCAGGATGCAGAGATGCTCACCTGTGGAAAATGTGGGAACTCTAAATGTCCACTCAGTCTCAGTGATCCTCATACAGGGGTGCATTCTTGAGTCCTCTCGAAGATCCCACACCAACAATGAACCATCTATTGTTCCAGCAAAAACTAACGTTGCTTTACTGGGACTAAAGCAGCAACACATCACCTGTAAAAGAGTAAAAATATGCAGGGTTGATATGATGATAAAGATCAATGGTTTGATGAACCTGAAATAGGTTTGTGAGCATGGAAACAGAGAAAATGCAGATTACATGTGTTTATGGCAGAAGGGAAATCTATTTTAAAAGGGAAGTAGGATACAACACCTTCAGTAGACTTTCCCTTTTCAAAACAATCATCGTGTAATCTGCATCTACTGTCACAAAGCTGAAAGAGGTGACTCAATGGTGTATGGGAATGATGAGCAGAGAGGAGTCCTAACAACATCTGAACCAGATGTTTTACTTCCATTCACCCTTCAACCATGAAATACAGTTAAAATTAAACAATCAAAACAACTCATAAAACACTGATCATCACTACAATCTGGTTCTAGAGCACAGAATAGAATGAGAATAGTCTTTGTTCACTAGGCTCAAATATGTTTCTCAGAAGATAGAAGCGGGCATATTTTGCAGCAAGACAACAAAAGACACCAAGTAAAAATAAAATCTTTAAATAAAGTCTTGTTATTGATGGACAAATATGCAATGTTATTAAAACATACCTCTGAATCACACATTAAAACTTTCTGAGGACTGGAGGGCTGCCAGATGTTCCAAACACATATAAGGCTCTTTCTGCTCAGCAAACCAACCTCTGCTTTTTCAGGTAATCCATGAACAGAAAGTAATGTCTGCCTCTGAACTTGAGATACATACAGACAAGGAATTTTTCGGCCTAAACCATGAAAAAAAAGCCAAGAAAGAAAAGCAATAAATGAAAAAGCAATTTCAGCTGCTATAGCAACAAACAAACTAAGATGCAATTATGAAGAATATTTCTATTAACACTGTGCTGCTTTGGAAGCTATACAGTAAAAAAGGAGGGACTAGAGAAGGAATTCAACATACTAGAAATAGAAAGCAAAAAGGAAGAAAGTCAGGAAATTAATAGAATAATTATTCTGGGCATAAGCAAGCCAATCTGATCTGATGTCAGTATATATACTGAAAATAGTAAACTGAGTCTCAAACAGGAAACAGCACAGGCCAGGTATTTTTGGCTTCATTTCAAGTGTTCATGTTAGATGATGTAGGGTTCTGTGTTCTAATAGGCCTTCCTACCATAATTACAGATGCTCTATTTTTCACTTATCATCTGAACAGTTACTGCTGTATGGCGAAGATATAATTGTTTTTTAAATATATCAGGCTACAGTGTCCCTGTTGAACAACCTGCCTTTATTTGCAACTTTGGCCCTATTGTCAGCATAAAGAGCCAAAACAAAATTACACCTTGGGATGGCCCTTTAACAACAGGGACAAGAAATGACACACATCATGTTAATTGCTGGCTTTATTTCTGGTAAGAATAGATGGGATATATTTCTTGTAAGATGTTCTGATGTTCCCTATGTGAAACCAATCTGCACAAAAGTCCCAGCAAGATTAGCGCAATTAAAAGGAAAATGAGGTTTACATCATCTCTATATCCTGATATGTGCTGTTTGCACAGTAATGACAAAGAACATGGCACTTTGCATTAGGAAAAAGAGAGCACTCTGTACACTAAAAGGTGTAGAATAAAGTTCCCTTACCATGGAGGAATGGCTGGTTAGTATTTAACTGGAAACAGCTATCACTAATAGACAGACTGGTTTGTCGAGATCTGAGTTTCCTGGGTTGTGTTGCAACTTGATCTTCCTCTAGCAAAACAGCAATCACCTTTCAAACATAATTACATTTATAGAAACAAAAGGGTCATCTTATCTTCCAGCTCTGCTATTTGTAGCTTTCTAAAGTTATGTGGATTAATTTCATAAAACTTTATCAACTGTCTTGTTATTTTGTAACTTTGCAAATACAGCTTTACAGACATAAAAGTTGTACAGCTCTGATTCTAGTCCTTTGTAGAGAGATTATTCTCTTTGATAACAGGTATTATTTAGATAATTTATTCAAATTAGTCAGAACAAGAACTGTAAGTGATCTATCACACTGTATACTTATGCACACAGCTCATAAGGGATATTAAGGCTATAAGTGTACCTGGCAAGCAGACCGGAGAAAATTTGCTAATCTTTGTGAATCAATTTTAGGTGTTGGAGCTCCCTTCACTGATGTATCCTGGCTGTTTATGGGACCTATGAAAAACAGAAAAACGAAAATCAGTTAAGAAAATTTAAGGACAATTTAATTTTTAAGCAAGAGGAGACTGGCAGGAATCAACTTATCTTCAGCAGAAATAAAAGCACTCAAGATCTGTTGGAGACTCATTTTTGCTGCCAATAGGAACATCAAGCCAGAAGGAAAAACTATTTCTGCCACTTATTTTTCATACCTTCCACATGAGGATTCAGAGTGCCTATGTCAGCTTGCTGTCAATGCAGCCTGCCACTCTACAGAGTCTCACAAGTAACTGATACCAAAGAGAAAGTTTACATGAATTTCCATGAGTGAATAAGATTAAAATGTTCTTCACCTCCAGATACAAGAGCACTTTCTCCTGGATGCTGTGTCCATTTCTCCAGTGTCTCAACTTCCTCAGTCTGAATGTCTCTATCAAGATTGTCCTCGTTGCACTGAACATATGCCTAAAGTAGAAAGATAAAATTATCAATATATGGGATGACACAGCTAAGAATGACAGCACATAACTGAACAGAACTTAGTGATTTTAAAACTGAAATTTAAAGTTCAACCTCTTCTGTTTGTGAATTCAGACCTCAGCATACTGACACACTGTCACTATTTCATGCACGCACATTTTACCACATTTCACACTGGAGTGCTAAATAAAAAATGCAAAAATACAGAATGTCTTCCATGATGTGTAAACACCAAACACAGCATTTCTGGGGACACTGAGCCACAGACAGGCAAAAAGCCCTTTAGAAAATGGGGAAGGAAAATCAGATAGTCCTCTTCTAATACAGAAAGGAAATGGCTTGTCAAAAGTTTGAGATCATTGCTTTATAGTAATAAAGGCTTAGAGACAAATATGATTGATTTATTTCTTTATGTCCTAGTAGCTTTAGCAACTTTATTTTTCAAGGAAAATTCTTTTCCAGAAGGAAAATCAGACCTTTGAGGATCTAAATATTACTATGTATATGTTACACACCTGTTTCGTGTTCATTTTACCAAAATTCCTGATATACATGTCGTACTCATTGACGGGGGGCAAATCCAGCAATGAAAAACCAACTGAGAAATCCAAGTCAATTAGTGGGAGAAGTTCTGAACTCCGTTTTCTTCAGGATGAAAGAGAGAAGAGAAACACAAAGGTGGTTAACACCAGATATTTGGTATTCCTAACGAAAGACAACCTGATTTTTTATCTAACAGTGCTGGAATCTATGGGAATTGAAGTTGTACCAAAATTAATTAGCAGATAAAAATGCATCAATAGAAATACACAGACTATTGTTAAGAGTTTTCATTTAATGTTACATTGAGATAATGATCATATTGAAAATGCAATACTAATTGCAAATGGTTAATTACTAAATCTAAACTATCAAAAGCTCAGCAGATCATCTTGGCTAAGTATTCCAAAGCTGTTCTGTGAGGTAACAGATGAACGTCTCTTTCTTCTATAGTTTGGCAGTGGCTAATTCTCCTAAACTCATTTTATTAACTCACATCACTCATATGTGTAAATTCTTTATAAAGATCTTCTATGATGTCCTAGCTTTGTTACACATACACAGGAAAAGACTGACAGTCTCTGTCACAATCCACACAACTGTCAATCTGCTTTAATGCCATAAAGCTGTTAAGATATTTCATTTTAAGAGTGAACTGCTTGAATTACACAAAGATGTTTGCTTATAAGTCAGTTCCAGGCTCTTGCTGTAGTACAGTCTTTGACAACTGAACAATTTTTTCAGTCTCTCTTTCTCTCTCTTGCAGG
The DNA here is from genome assembly GCA_013400215.1 of Cisticola juncidis. Lineage (NCBI taxonomy): Eukaryota > Metazoa > Chordata > Aves > Passeriformes > Cisticolidae > Cisticola > Cisticola juncidis. The sequence continues at coordinate 5,619,669 of VXBR01004639.1, forward strand.
TTTTTTAACATACTTAAAAGTGATACATAAATACAAACCAGATATAGTTATGCATCTATAGCAATTCCACATCTAAACACTCTTGCAGATGCATATTCTAGTTACAGCTTCTTGCTGAGGCAAGTTAGTATTTCAAAAAGAAAAAGACCAGAGCAACAAGAGCTAGAATTTCATCAGTATTTTAAAATTAATTTTTCTTTATGCATAAGGACAATTCTCACATCTCCTTTTTCCTACTTGATGACATCTATTGCATATTCTTACCCACATTTTACTTCAACTTGTGCTTCCTAATGTATCATCTCTTCACAAACATGGACATAGATTGCTGAGATCTAACTCAAACATATGAAAGTTGCTTACTAGTTATAAATCTTAATGATACATGCAGACAAATCCTTAAAATAAAATAATAAGTATTTATAATTTACAACTCCCAAAAGCAACAATTTATTTATGGGATGCTTTCAGTCTATTTACTGGTAGTAATATATTATCACAGCTTTAAATTCCACAACCTCTCCTCTTCCCATGAAAATGCTCATTATCTTCACAGGCTGTGTATGCTGTTAGCATGCACACAGAGTTATAAACATGGTCATAATTAGTCATGGCACATAATCAGTAGAGGCTGACAAACATTCCAGAAGGCAATTCTCCAGAGATGCCTTTGTGGGTTTCTTAATCTGTCTCTACAGTCTAGAGAAGAAGCCTAGACAATGAACTTGTGTAAAATTTGAGTATATAATTTTAGGCAATGTGAATTAAATAACTTAGACAATAAAATCTCCCTTATGTGAAAATTATTAACAATAACATTTAATAATCTCGCTTTATGCATCCAAACATTGCACTTGAATTTAGAGATATACAGTGCTTCAGAAAAATATGGAGCTCCTTGCAAGTTCCACAAAAAGGAGGCATCAATTTGTTTCTTTAAAATAGAGATGTCTTTGCTATCTCAAATCTAGATCAATTTTGGATCAGTAATAACATGTTTTATCAATGTTATCCCTGAAAGGGAATGTGCTGTTTTGGTAACTACATGCACCAAATATTCTTGACCATTTCAAGATGTCACAGTTCTGCAGAGACCCGATGGTAGCTAAAAGGCTTGCTCTTTAGTACTTTAAGTTAATATTTAATTAAATGACTGAAGCATTATACAAAGAAATTACAATCTTGGCAACATGTTCTGTAATAAAATTATGCACATAAACTGATATATAGATGCATTTCTCTTATAAAATTGCATGTACCTGTAAATTATATATACTTATTAACTAATTACTTATAGTTAATAAAATATTTTATTCCATAAGCTTCAAGTTTATAAAGTTCACATATTTCAAATATAATGAAAAAACCTGCACCTCACACAGTGAGTTCCATTTTTGTGGATTATTTAAAATACACTTACTTTTGCTTGCTGGCCATACTTCGGCTGCTTTGTCTTTGGTTTGCCATTTGGAAATCCATGAATATTCCACAAAAAGGGCTTCTGGCAGAAGAATCTTGCTTTTCTGTGATATTGTACAACAAAGTGTTACAGTCCACACTTAAAAGTGCATGAAAATGTTAAGCAGTAAGTGTAAAAAGCAGCAGATTTGTTACAACACAGCTCTCACAGTTCCTGGTTCAGATGTTCCACAAAGCTCTATCTCTGTTTTCAGTACAATGAGTTTAACACCAGTAATGGGCCAGCATATGGCCCTTACAATGGTTCTCTATCAATCAATTCAAAAAAACTGACCATTATAATTCTTACTTTAGATGACTGGTGCAGAAAGCGTCTTTCTATCTCTTGTCATCAGCAGGTGCCTTGTTCCTCTGGGTACAGTAAAACACTCTGTGATCAATTCTAAAAATGGCATTAAAGTCACACAGACCTCACCACATACACACTACACTTCTAAGAACTTAGGTAGAGGAGAACCTCATCAACACAGGCCTAACTAATGGCCTTGGATGAATAAGGAAAACACTGAAAACTGATCCTTGAAAGGCCACAGTTAACAGACCAACTACAACAACTGATGACACATCTAGCTTACTCCCTTTCCTGGCTAGGTTGTAGCTAACTGACCTTAAGATCCAACTCCCAGTCATGACTAATGGTGCTTAACTTCCTCAAAGGATGACTGTCTATTTAGGCAATACTTGTAAAATGCTTTTAAACTTATAAAAATAATTGCCGGACTGATCAACCACCATTTTTAGCAAATGAGATCAGTAGTTCATCAAAAAAGAATGTGTTGTATAATTAAGAATAAACCACCAAGTGTTACAATCCTGAAATTTAAAAATCTTTATCTATTCTGTATTGTTCATGAGAAAAATAATAATTGCATAAATCTTCTGCAAGGAAAAAATCACATTACAGTATGCTGGTTCTGGCTGCAATGACCATTCTCTGAAAATCTATTCACAGACTGAGAGACTCTTCTAGGCTGGAGAAGACCTTTAAGAGATACTGTAAAGACTTACAGAAACTCCATGCTACTCTTCCATGCCTATTAACTTTGAACCAGACTAAAAAGCTGTTAAATATTCTTTTGCACAATGATTCTGTGTGGTTGTTCACTTCAGTGCAGACTGCAAAGGAGAACCACAACTGTACTTAAATAAGCAGCTCTGGCACTCACAGGTGTCAGCTCAACTGAATGCCAGACATTTCAGAAAGAGTTTGCATTTAAAAGTGATAAAGTGCTATATATTTGAGTAGTGTTGATATTTTTCTTGCCTTTCTCCCAACAGTTGCTTTAACTTTGCCTAAAAGAAAAGGTGACTTTAATGCCAGCGGAAGCCCCAGACTGTTCCAGCATTCCTCAAGTTTTCAAAATCCAGACTCTCATATGCTCCTCTTACCCAAAATAAGACATATTAAATGTCAGTCTGTACTTTTTATATTCACAATTTAAATGATTAGGAATGCCTATGAATCATTTAGTAATGGGGACGTTACAGTGCTTACCACAAATCTACATGATTCATCCAGAGGACCAGATTTTGGTCTTTGAGCAGACTTTTAGAAAAAGTGGCCAGCTGACTTATAAGTTGCATGTGTTACTCATACATTTAATAAAAAAAGGCTGCTATCTAGTCACATACCCATGACTGGTTCCTTTTTTTCATCTTCCAGTTTCTTTTGCAATGGAGTAAAGATTCTATCATTTTCTGCAGTAATTGCTCTTTGAATTTCTTCAATTTCTGATGTTCTGGAACATGGAACCTCTCTCAGGTTTTCTTCTGCATCTCCTACTTCACCACTATTGTCTTCATCATCTTCAAAATCATCTTCATAGTCCTTTGAAAGTAACAGAACTTCCAATACTTGGTAAACACAGACTATAAATGCATTTTTCAAGATCTTTTACAGAAATTATAAAATAGTGTCAAAATAAAAACATCATACAGATGGCTATAAATCCTCTGATTGAAAGGCATTCTAAAGTAACTGATGGAAAGAAAATGGCATCTGATTGTGCAGTAATTTTAATCAAGAAAAGATAATCTCAGTGTTGTTCTACAGTGTCCAAAATAGTCTTTTTATTTAATATCCTAAAGTAGATACTAAATGGTTAGGTGAATAATGTGTTCTTTGAAGAAATAAAGTAACAATGTTCAGTGGCATAAATGCTTCAATGATGTATGAAGTTGTTTATCTGACAGTTTTAATTCAAGCTGTCCTTTAATGGCAGGCTCACATTTACTGAACTGCCACACTCCCTGTCTATGCCTAAGGGTCACCCTTTAATAAACTCCTTTAAATAAGACAATTCACGTCATGCTAAAATAATCACTTAACCCATATGACATGAACAAGTCCTAAATGTGCTTATTTCTCTTCACTGAGTGGTGAAGGGCTACAGCAGTGACCACTCAGCAGTGGAAATCATCACTCCTGACACGAGTGGAGACCAATTCTACTCTCACTGAACAAAGATGATTCTAGTTCAACTCACAATCACAGCACATCCCACACACTCCTGTATCTTAATAACTTTAAACAAACTTTAGACAAAAGAGAGCTAAAAATATGGAATTCAATTAAACAAATTAGTGAAGTGAATGCTGGGGGTCAATACCTTTTTCTGATGATATTTTTTCACTGATAAACAAACATACTTTTTTTTTTTTACTTGAAATTATTAGCTCTGATTATTTAAACAATTTAGCATTCTTCACACAAAGTAATTTAAATAATTTAAATCCATAAAGGCAGAGAAAATATTCTGTGAACACTTCAACTAAAAAACCTAAAGTTGGTTCCCAACCTCTGATAAAAATGAACTAAATACACAGCAAAGAGTTTCTACATTTTAATACATTTTAATTACTCACTATCTACTGTTAGCCAAATTAAGGTCACCAAAAAACTAACTGAAATTCATGTAACATCCTGTTTATTTGAGTGAACAAAGTTATTCTCTATTTTGATACTGAAGAATTACTTGAGATAGACAACTGTATACTTTTACTTACTTCAAAGTCATCTTGGTAATTTGATGAAAAATCCTCAAGTTGTGTGTCTGGATTAGAAATGTGTGTATCTTTCATTTCCTAAACGAGAAAAATAAATGAAACCATTAAATAATCTTACCAAAAAAAATCTCTTATATGCCAAATCTTAGCACAAATAGATTAATAGTTACTGTTCTCAGATAATTCTACATTTTCAAGAAAACATATAGCATATAGTTTGTACAGATAAATAAATTTATATTATCAAGTGATAATTACTGATTACACTAATAGAACAGGAAGAAAAACAGAACTCAACCTTATCTTAGGAAGGCAAACTGTTTCTCTACCAGTATTTTTATAGGAAAAACATAAAAACTGCTGCATTGCCTACAATGTCATTGATGGTGCTAACAGCAAAATAGGATTGCCCTACCCTTTTGAGAACTAGACAAAATTATCCCTACACCTAAGTTATAGTGGAGGACTCAATCTGTTAATAAAACAGTACAAATGTTGAAACCAGAAAAGCAGAGATATGGATATAACAAGAGAATAAGTTAATTTTTATATGTAAATAATTTTGTTAAGTTTGAATCCTCTATTTTATTTCCATGGAATGAGATTTATCCCTGCAATAACTTCAAATACATATCCTTTCTCTAGATTATTAGCTTGATTAAAATAATGGCAACTTTCCTGGTTTCAACACTTGCAGTGTTTTATTAACAGACTGAATCTCACAGTATAACTTAGGTTGTGGGAAATTTCTCTGATTTCTTCTTCCTGCAAGGTTGCAGGTACTCAGCAGTAACTAATTCATAAAGTTTAATTCATATAATTTTAAGAAACATCCTTATTCCCTTTAGATAGATACCTTTAGTAACACACTCAACAAAGGTCAGTCTTTATTAGCTATTAGGCTACACTCTGTAGTTTTTATTACCTATGATCATCTCAGAAAATGCCTACAAGAGCTCTCAGCTTTAAAGAATTTATAGAGAAAATCTCTATATTGTCAATACAAAGCAGGATTATGAAGTTAGGCTGGAATACCTGGAAGGCTGTGGAATTTGGAGCAACAAATATACAAAAAAAAATCAACAGCACAGAATGCAAACCCCTGGAATTTAAGTCTCCCTGTTGTGTCAGGTCTTAAGTAGGAATTTCGTCCTCCAGGGGTTCCTCCTACTCCCAATGAAGACAGAGAAGATAATGGAAAAGGAGACCAAATATAAGAGGATTGAACTGCCTATTTCTCTCCACAGATTACAAATGAAATTTAGGTCCTCAACACAGAAATTCACACTTAAAGATGAGCTGAATCAACCAGTTGAAAATATCACAAAACTTTCAAAAATTTTTATGGTAGAGCTAGGCTGTATCTGCACAGAGTGTTCCAAATAAACCCAAGTCTATACAGCTTCAGACTTGCTGAAAATTTGGCTCTGCCTGCATCTGTCCATTTAAAAATATTAAAATAAATAATTCCAAAATTAAAAAATCGTTTCCTCTTCCTTAGTTTTACCTCTTGTCTTGTGTCCATGCCTTCTTTTTCAATGAGTTTTCCTTTATCTTTCACAGTCCTATTCAAAAAGAGAACAACAATTTTATTGGTTAACTCATAAGAAAGTAATTATGTTTCAGTTTTGTTTCCTGGGAATTTTGTTCATTTGGCTTTTTTCCTGAAAAGGAAAAACAGTTGGAAATTTCCTGAAATATTTCTACAAGTATTCTTATAGATCTCTGTGATACAAGAGGATAATGAAACAACCAAGTGATTAACCAGCAAAAAATTCAGAAGCTTTGTCCCAATTTATCACCTATAATTGCATCAAAAAGCAAGAAAAAGTAGTGAAGAAAAAAAAAATTCATAACCCCACACATTTATTACTTGTATTAATATCTGTGGCAAACCAGAGATCACGATCAGGTTGGTGCAATATGCTCAAAAGCTATAAATCAAAGACAGATTTCAAATCTGTTTTTTTCATTCAGGGGTCTTATTTATGAGGACAATAAAATCAAGGTCAGAGAGCAGGAGTAAATCAACAACAAGCTTTGCTCCTCAATAATCTATTTGATTATTTTATAAGTAGAGAGTAATTAAAAAGTATCAGACTTCAAGAAGAGAGTATTTTACTTTTTATATTTGTATATATATACATACATATGTATATGTGAGTATTTGTATATACTGCTGTTGGGATTGACAAACAGGAAAAGGCAGCAATAAAAATTAAGATTTGGCTGGATCCTGTCATAAAACCTGGGGTGATTCAACATTACAGTGCTTGAAGCTGAACACTTTCAGGACATCTCACTAAACCACACTGCCTTCCCTGCCATCAGGAATGGCTAAACTCTCCTTTCCCAGCTATGCACAAACAATGACTCAGCCACAGCCCCAGCAGCAACAGCTTCAAAGCACTGCCTGAATATTCAGCACTGCTGACACAGCTGAGTGCCTCTGCCAGGTACCATCCCAGCATTTGTATTCTGAAATATCCCAACAGGAATATACTTCCACAAATTCACTTCAATCAAAGAGGTCTGTCCCATGCTCAGCATTAGTGACACTCAGCCAACACTGGTAGTGACTCCTCTGCCTGTGTCCCCAAAAGCAAACAACCCACACTTGCATTGAGCCAGGAAGCTAAACTAGGGTCTAAGAGTGAGAATTGCAATCAACAATGCCCCCAGAGAATTAGACTTCAGAGAGTTCTGTAAGAATTTCACAAGGCTCAAGAATTAAAGCATTCAGAGTACTAGAATATACAGGAAATGCCTTTAAGACTCATATTTGCTAGTAATAAAACTTAGAAATATAATTCAGAAATTTAACTGATCCTACTGAGAGGATCTGGAACTTCTTTCATATTCAACTGCAAACTTGCTATATATAAAAACATTGTGTTTTATATACCATCTAGGATAGGAATTGTGTATTGATACTCAAATTAAACTAAACATAATGAGTCCTATGTTGTTCATCATGAACCTTACATGTGTCCACATGACTACATGGTGAATTTCCAGATGGTAAAACACAGCATTTCTGTCTCTGAAACTAAGTGCCCACATTAAAATATATGTAGTGTACAAGGACTGAAAACTACCTCTTGCTACCCTACTGAAGAAAAATAATCAAAGGAATTCAAATACATACATTTTTATCTGAATCATCTTAGAGACAACACACAGATTTTTTTTTTTTTGTAATTGCTGTACTATTGGGCCTATGAAAAAAAATTCCCAATATCCCCAGATATGTGATATTAAGAATTAATTGCTTATTGGTTTGGTGGTGACTGAACCTTAGTAGATACCATCTAGTATATAATGATTTTAAATCTGTGAATTTACCTTACAAGCTGATGGCTCATTTCTTCTTGAATCCTCTCCTCCTTTTTGTATTCACTGTTCTGTGAAAAAGTCACAATATTCATGAGTGAGAATGCTGGGAGGGAATATATATCTATGAACCTGTATTAGTAGTACTCTCTTAGTAGTAAAAAAGGTTGTTAATAAATTGTTTCAATTACAGACTATTTTTTTATTTCAGTCATTGTTTGTAAGATGCTCTGAAAAACTGGCAGGGGTTAAGGTCTAACCTTGGAAGGCTGTGGCCAGCCTGTTCCAAGAAATGAGATTTTAACAGTATGTACTACAATTCACACAAACAGGACAGAGAACAGTCTCAGGCACTTTTAATCCCCAGTAGAGGAACCTTGAACCTTAAATTCTGTATTATGAAGGTTTGCTTAAGTCTGAAAATGTATTCAATAGGTTGTTTGAGATAAAGGTCTTTGTCTCTACCCAGAAACAGAAAATAAAATGTAACTCTGGGACAGCAGCATCAGTGTGTGTGTCCTCTCACAGATACCTGAGTACATTTCCCAGGAGGTTTTTTGAGCAAGGCCCTGATAGACTTCTGTTGTCTGCTGCAGTCAGTCAGTCACAGGAATCACTCATGGAGGGCCCCTACACTGAAAATTACTCATATTGTCACTGGCAAATATATTTCTGAACTTTTATTTCAGAAATAGAAGATTTTACATCTTCACTCTTTAGGCAGCGAAAGAAACTACCTTAGACCATCTCAACTGTTGTATGTCTCACAAAATTTATTTAAGATTTACAAATAACTTGAGATTTCTTCTCTCAGTTTTGCTTAATAAATACTTATGAAAATCTTTTACTTATGTAAAAAAATGACAAATTATTAAGTCTCTAGGATATAAGATCATGCTCCATATTAGCAACATAGAAGATATTCTATGGCTTCAGAAGAAGAGGCAAACCTCACAAATATAAAAGGTCTATATTCACATGCCTGTGCTCCCTTCACAGACCACATGAAAGTAGCTTCTATTAAAATAGTATTTTTTGCTATAAAGGCAGCCAAAAACTTTAATTGGACTTTAAGCCTTATGAGATGTCCACTTCGAAGTGTTTGCAAAAATTTCAAAAGTCATAACAAAAAAGAATTTTATGAAGACATTTCTAATACATAGGCAATTTTTTTTGGTTGAAATTTTATGGAAGGGATCAATTCTGAATTACCATACTTAAATGCAGAGGTGGTGTTTTCATCTGCCACTTTAGCCTCAAATTTCAGAAAATGCTGACTTAAAATCCTAGCATTTTTATCATTCCCCTATTGACAATATACTAATAATTAAAGTAAGTGATAAGGTAATGTTTTAACAAAACCTACCCTTAGATCATATTTCTTTCTTTCATTTTCTCTACTTTTTACTCTCTCATTAGCTTCTGCTGCTGGCTCTTCTCTGTTTCCATGGGAAGATTTTTCTTTAGATCTCTTTGATTTATGTTTTTCTTCCTTTTCCTTTCCATAACGTTTATGACTTTTCTCTTTAGAAAGCCTCTCTTTTTCTGTCCCATTAGAATGTTCTTTTTTTTCTCTGTGTTTTCTTTCTCTCTCTTTATCCAGCTCTTGATGCTTCTCTAACTTGTGTACACGTTCACCTTCTTCAACTTTGTAGGCTAAAACTTTCTCAATTTTCTTTTTTAAATCATTATCCTGCAGAGGAAAATAATATTAAATGGTTAAGAAGTTCTCCAAGATCATTCTGTCTTTACAGATCTATCCATATTTGACCATTAAAATGATTGAATTGTAAGTTCTTAATCTTTGTCACATGGAGCTTCCAGACATTTTTTTTTATTTTCTACAATAACACGTTTCAAATGACAGCACTTGAAGTTCTAGTGTTTCTTCTAGGACACAGAATACTCTGCTACAGAAAATTTTTTAAATTATATGTTCTTCACATAAAAAATTAATTATTGTCTACTAAGTGATCTAAAGTAGTATGTACACTCATCAATTACCCTCTCAATATAGGCACAAATAGCAGATGGAAACTTTTGCTGTAGCTGTACAAAAATGAAGTATTGTTTGCTATGAAAATTTTATTTCATGTTTACTTAAAAAAAAGAACAAAGTATGTCCTTAAAATCGGGTAGCTGAGACATATTTTGTGTTTTGTACACTTGTCATCACCTTACTATCTATGCATCTCTTCGATTTCTTGGGAGTTACAGTCTGAACCAGTTCATCATTCTACAATTTATTCTGTTATGGAAACACTTCACTAACTTCCTTTACCTTCTGTGCTTTATGTCTTCTTTCTCGCTCTTCAGTTCTTGTTTTCTCCTCCTCTAGAAAAGAGATGTACAAATTAGGGAATAGATATTATAAAATTCAAACTCTGTACATAATTAACTCTAGCATGTAGAAAAAAGCATTTTAGCAAAGTGTTTTCTCTAACTTAAGAGCTTTTTACAAAGGAATTCTGGTAAAATTCTCTCTCCAAAGCTGGGAAAGCTCCTTCTCTCCTAAAGAATCCCTCCTGTCTTCTGCATTGCAAGAGTAATGACACATGCCGCTGATTTCAGCAATCACCCTGCAAGTGAATGGATCACTCAGTAGAGATGTAGGCTGTGTAGGTACTGACCAGCAAAACCAGTGACATCCATCCTCTCCTCAGAGGAAGGGGAACAAGCATCAATTTTTTTAAAAGCATCAAAATAAAACTAGGTTACCAAAACATTCCATGAAACACATATGCCAGTAGGTACTCACACCTGCCTCTGATATCCTCTCTGCACAGGTGGTTTCAGTATTCCTGTCTAAATATCAAATATTTCCAAGTACAACAGCAACCCAAAGCTACTTACCCAAACGATGCCTGATTTCTCTTCTTCTGTGATGTTCTGTATCTCTTCCTTCAAATGATTTCAGATAATTTTGTGGATCTGTTTGCTTTATCTCATATGTCTTGTGCTTTTTGTCTTGTTCTCTATCAGTCTCCCTGTCTCTATGTTTTAGCACACTGTGTCTCTCCTCCAAACGTGACTCTTGAACCTTCTCTTTGTGTCTCTCTCGCTCTTCTCTCTGGTGTTCTTTTTCCCTTTCTCTCTCTCTCCTTTTATCCCTGCCCCTTTCACTGGATTTAAACCTCTCTCTCTCTCTTGTTCTTTCCTTGCTCCTCTCTCTGTCTCTGCGTTCATGCCTGTCAGGGGCTGTGTCATGAACAGTCCTCTCTCTCCGCAGTTTCTTTTCTCTGTGTTTTTGGTCTTCATTTTGACTGTCTGGTAGTAATGCCTGAAATAAAATAAAAGATCTATAATTATAATTCAGCAATCTATTTTGATAAGAGTATAGTCATGTGAAAAAAAAATTACAAAATGTGTATTTAATTTCCCAAACCATATTAAAGTGCTCATATAGTTCTAAGCTTACTTTGTAAATACTAACATTATGTCTGTGCTTATTGAAAAAACTAATAAATGCAATAATAATAACACATATTGGAAAACACTTTTAAAAAATACAACATGAATCTAATATGAGTATCAGTCAGTGATGTAACTGACTGCAGCCTGAATACACATTTGATCAGGAGATAATGTAATGAACCAGTTTAAAAACACAGGATAAACATGATAGATGATGATAATAAATACAATAGATAATATAGATTTTAGGAAAGTGAATAATATATATAAAGCAGAGTTGACACTTAGATTTGGGTGACCAGCAAATCAGACTCCATTGACTGCTGTGTGATTACTGTAACAATGCATTATTTCCATTTACCTAACTTAGAAATTTGTAGGGTGTTCTTACATGACTCACGTAGCTGGAAAGAGCTGAGTGGGGCCAGCCTCTGGGAAACCTTGGACTGAGAGATTCCGGAGAAGTCAGGGTGACAAGGAACTCAGCAGCCACACATTAAAGCCCTGTATCATTTACATCCAGTGATGCAGACTGAAATTGGCTGGTGCACCAGGAAGTGTTAAAGAGCTACTGCAGATCCCACAAGGCAGAGTGGAGTGTAGAACAAAGAGTCAACTCTTTATGTTTAGTCCACCAATAAATTCTAGTGGTGTGAGGCAGCTTAACATGAAGACTAGCAGAAATAAAATAAATTCACCTTTAGATGTTTCTTAAGTTCTTCTTCTTTCCAAGTATCTTCTTTGGTTCTTTTCTAGAACAGAAAATGCAGAGAAGATTGAGCACCCAGTTTGCAGAGAGAAGTAAATCATTTAACAATTAATCATATTTCTGAGGAAAGGATCAAGGTACACATGGCAAGTATCACTGAAAGGATCATGCAAACAGTAATTTGATTTAAACATCTATTTACAGTAAATCTCACCTGACTGGACCTGGCAGAAGCCTGAAGCTCAGACTACCTGTGTAAGTTGACTGCACATGAAATATTTGTATGTAACACTGAAGGTAAAAAGCAAAAAGATAATGAAACTAATCAAAGTACACATGATTGTTTCACTACAGTGCTCCCTAATAAAATAGGTTCTATTTCTTCCATCTGCATTTGTAGAGCTCCTGCTCTTAGCTGCTTGACTGCCATTAAAAAGACTAAATAAAAAAATCAGATTGTTTGAGATAACCAAGGGAAAGAAGGAATTGTAATCTATTGAATATTTTAACTGGTTCATTGTAGGATGATGACCACATTCGAAGTGACATGATCAGGCTACCCTTATTCTCAAATTAAGACTTGATACAGGCAAAAGATACTGAAGATTAACAAAATAATCACTGATATATATTGTAATGATGAGCTGCACTAGTGGAAGAAAATCAACATACGGTGTCCATTTTTTTGTTGTTGTTAATTCATTATATGGAGGCAGTATTTTAACAGTATTTATCTATTTGAAATTATTCTACATGAAAAAAATCTTGTCTTTTCACATTTGGATTTTATAGAAAATTGCAGTTGACTGGTAAACTTCTAAAGTCAATGAGAAGTCCCAAGAAGGAAGTATTTGTAATAAACAGAAAGTGCCCTTTCAGTTTTATTTTCTTCTGATACTTAAAAAAGGCAAAAAGCCAAAGAATGCAAATATTTACTACTGCAAATGAGAAAGTAAAAGCAAAGGTGATAATTTTCTTAAGTCAAACTTTAACAAAGCCTAAGAAACTCAACAAAACTTGTGTGAATGTAACCTGGAAGGAAAGAAATGGATGGGAAGAGAGCAGAATGTTGTGTTACAGTCTCAAACAGCAACCTATTTAAAATAATGTTTTGATTTTAGACAATATTTAGGTATGTATCAGCAAAGAAAGAAAGAATGCTAATGATATTAATAGCATAAAATCAGCAAAACCAACAGACAACATCAGATAAAAAAGCTTCAGATTTATTTCAAATCTGAGGCAAAAAGCACACAGCAAACAATCACATGTGTTTCTCTGGCATCCACTAAAATGCATCTCTCAGTTTTCTGGGGTCTGCAGTTTTCACCTTCCCTTCACAATCAGAAACTGTTGCTTTTGTGTATGATGATTTTCCACTTAAATCTCTGCTTCTGCAGAAGTATAATAAACAAGGGAAAAGAAATATTTTATAAAGGGTTGATACCTCTGTCCCTCTGTAAACATCCACATATTTCACACAAACTTTCAAAGAATTTATTAAAATTTCTCACCTGTCTGCTAATTTAGAAGTACTGATGTACTCATTTAAATCCAGATTAAGATTAGTTACTTAAATGACACTGGGGTGTATTTTAAATCATCCACCTGAGAGCATTCAGCGCACATGAAATGCCACAGATTTGCTGAACTCAAAAAGTGCTATGAGTGTTTTTATCAGTTGAGAATCTGTCCTTTAATCTAAAGAAAAAGCAGTAAGTGGAAAAAGGAAACTTGTTGCTTTAGATAGATTTTGAAAGAGATTAACAGGGCTTTTTTCACTCACAGCTAGAAAGATAAGAGATTTTCAGAACAGAGTGTTTTTAACTAATTTAAGAACTTAGTTAAATGTGATTCGAAAGAACAAGAAACAGAAGAGCAGTAAGACAAAATTCTGTCTGTAATTTTTAAGCCAGAAAAGGTATTTTATTTTTTGCATGTAAACTTTGTTTTTCACATGTAAACATTTATCTTTCTTATTTCCAGTATGAGCTGCCAATTTAAGAGCCCTCAAATAGGTAAGAGCACCACTGACAGAAGCAGCAAAAGGAGGCTCCTCGCTCAGTGTGGCTCCTCCTGCCTCTGGCTCTTTGGCACTCTCACAGCGACACACCTGAAATATTTTAGATCAAAGTTTAATTTTCCCATCACAGCTCGCTATCTCACCGCTTTGGCACTTCCACCTTTTCAAGGGAAAACGTCGCACAGTAATTGCTGTTACCACGCGCATGTTGTTTTGTTTCCTTTATTCCAGATCTCTACAAACGTTCAATAATTTAACACCTTAATGCAAGAGTTACGTGTGTTCCCGAAGAACTAAAGCCCGACAATTAGCAGTTACAACAGCATCAATTATTAAACACACTTTTATCCAGGACGTGAAACAAGCGGTATTTCCGAAACCACCCATCCCTTTCTGCAGGAGGGTGTGCGCTTGGTCCAACCTCAGCCCTTTGCCAGAGGGATAAGGATTTCCTCGCTACGACTGCCGTGCCCACAACACAGCCCGACCCGACCGGCCCCGGCAGAGCTGCGGGGGTTCTCGGGGGCAGAAGACGAGGCTCCGGCGCTGCGCCCCTGCCCCGCTGCCCCTCACCGTGTCCCCCTCACCGGGTCCCCCTCACCTTGCGCCCCTCGCCGTGCGCCCCTCGCCGTGCGCCCCTCACCGTGTCCCCCTCACCGTGTGCCCCTCTCACCGTGTCCCCCTCACCGTGTGCCTCTCACCGTGTCCCCCTCACCGTGTGCCCCTCTCACCGTGTCCCCCNTCACGGGGGGATCCTGCTCCTCTCAGCCCTGCTGAGGGATATCTGGAGTCTGTGTGCAGTTCTGGGCTCCTCAATGTAGAGAGAAACAGAGCTCCTGGAGCGGGTCCGGACAGCAGCGAAGGGGATGAAGGAGCATCTCTCCCATGAGAAAAGGCTGAGGGGGCTGGCTGTGGTCGGCCTCAAGAAAAGACAGTGATGGGAATCTCGTTAATGTGTACAGTCACCTATGGGAGCGTGCCAAGAGCATGGACCAGGCTCTGCTTGGTGATGCTAAGCAAGAGGACAAGAGGCAATGGGCAGAGCCTGATGCACAGAAATTTCTACCCGAAAATGAGGAAGAACTTCTTTACTGTGCAGGTCGCCATGCACTGGAATAGTTTGCCCAGAGATGTTGTGCAGTCTCCTTCTGGTGATATTCCAGAACCATCTGGACATAACCCTGTGCCATGGGTTGAACCAGGTGACCCACTGGCCATGTTCTGATTTCAGTAACTGCAGTACCTCAATCACCTCTTTGCTGAAAAGAGCTGAGTTAATGAACTGTGAGGGGAAGACCAGAGCCCTGTGTGCTCCCTTCCAGCCTGACCCATTCTGTGATGCTGAGTTAGTGCACGGCTGGATTTCAGAGGTGAGGGCTTGGACCCTGTGAGTTGGGAACACCCAACACACACCCTGACAGCCTCACAGCCCTAAAAAAATCACCCTCACAGCCCTAAAGTGCTGCTGTTCTCTGAGCACTGACCTGCTCTAGGTGAAGTGTACATGAAGCCATCCCTCATCGTGGGTGACTCACTTTTAATAAAATTGTGCATAATTACTGCAGGGCAAAAAACAAACAAACAAAAAAACCCCAAAAAACCAACCCAACCAAAACCTGTAAAAGGGTGCTATGCTCAGTCTGCCACTTATCCAGATGCTGGGTGGAGACAGGTATGAAGAACACTTGTATAAAAAAATTAAAATGCTAATAATCTTCCTCCAGTGACAAGGACCAGAGCTGATTTCTGCAACGAAGCACAAGCGGCAGCTCACCAAACACACCTGGAATGAGCTCGATGGTTGCCTGCAGGGAAGAAATGTGCCATTTCACAGCAAATATTTACAACCCATTAACACGTGCAGTTTAAAAGACCAAGTGAAGATTCCTCTGCGTTCTTTTAACTTTGTTCCAGATTTTCAGAATGTAAAAAAAAGTTAATATGTCTCTGCTAATATTGATGGCTGTAGAAAACTGACTACTGGG
>VXBR01004639.1:5642365-5788266 GCA_013400215.1 Cisticola juncidis
CCAGCCCGCCGCGGTGCCCCCGCCCCGGCCCGCGGGGCTGCGCCGCAGGCCGGAGGCCGGAGCCCCACAGCCGGCCTGGCGGGAGGGGGGAGGGCATTGCATCTCCCGCGCCCCACGGCTGCTTGTCCCGGTTCGCCAGCCCTTTCCGAGACGGTGCAGCGCCGGGAGCCGTCCCTTCCCTCCAGTTCTCCCTTCGCCAGGGTGGCCTGGCCGTGTCCCCGCCGCCCGCTCCGCAGCGCTGACGGCGGTGACAGCCCGAGCCTGCTGTGGCCGGGGTTCCCCTCGCAGACATAAACTTTACTGCAGGGTTTGGGTTTCTTTGCCCTCAGGTGCCAGTGACGCGCTTGGTTCTAGCGCGGGCTCTCAGCAGAGCGCCTCTTGGGCCGTTCCTTACCAAGTTGAGATGGGAGGGAAATAGAATCGGGCGCTCTATGCGGTTAGATTTCTCAGAAGAGTGTTACCAAATGCGGCATGAACCAACCAGATGTGAGATGGTGTTTCTGAGTGGCTTCAGGAAAGTGACACGAGGACTGAGGTACAGGGGCTGTGGTGGCTTTAGTGGTGTGTTATTTGTGCGTTGATGTGGTGGGTTTTTCAAAGGGCTTTCTCCAAATCTTCCTTTGAAAGTTTTAGGCTTTCTACTAGGTCCTCAGAACTAATGTTACTTACTTTTTAAAATTTTTTTTTCCTTTACTTTTTTTAATTTTTTTTTATTTTCCCCTTAAATCCGGCTTCAAAGTTGAATACCTTTTGTTTGTAATTTCTCCTTAGGAGGATTAATGTTGTTTTTTGATGTGGATGCCAGTGTGCATCCAGGCCTCCCTGTGCCCTGCTCTGCCCCCGTGATGCGCTGTGCAGAGCCTGCTGCTCTCTCAGTGCCCACACCCGAAGTCTTGAGGGTCTCTGCTGGTTCTCTGTGTGCGATTCCTTTATTGACTGCTCTCTGCTCCTGACCTATAGTCACTCACATCTCTCCTAGGGACTCTGCAGTGACTGTGCATCCAGCAGTATTGAGATAAGAGTGCAAGTAGCTGTTTTCATGTGATCAGATTGCAATACCTGATGTGACCTGTCCTAGCTCTACTAAGGAAGTTATAGGAGAGAATAGAGTGGGTAGGTGTGAGACTGGAGTCTTTTACTCCTCATTCATCATATCTTTTGCCAAAGTTCTGGTGGAAGATCATGATAAAAACGAGTACAGTATACAGGAGATTTTACTTCTTGAAGCAGAGATGTGAGTCTCAAATAATGTAGTTAATAGCTCTTACATTACCTGTGTGTTGTGTGCTATTTCCTGTAATCACACAGCAGTATAGTGGAATTTTCTGATGATGCATTTAAAATGAATTAATTGAAGCTAGATTTGTAGTGGAGGCTTGTGTATAGTAACAGTCTGCTGGTAACTAAGCTGTAGATATTCAAGTTTAGTGCTGTGTGTAAGTTTTATTTGAAGTCGCAATTCGTTACCTTTGATAAAATGGCAATTAATTTATGCGTGCAGTTCTCCAAATAACTAAAGATTTAGAAAGAGGCCTCCTGATTGAAGTCAGAGGCAAAAAAAATTGAGTGCTGGCTGCAAGCACCTGCATATATCCCATGGCATCGTGAGAAAGCAGCTGATCAATATGCCGGGTTTCCCAAAACGCACCAGTTAGCAAATGGTGTAGATTTTTTTTTTGGCTGTAGATTTTTTTTTTGTTATTTTTTCCTCCCTCTTTATCCATGACCTTAAATTTTAAAGGTCTGGGTTCTTTTCTTTCTGCTGATGTATTTGCTATGTTCTGGAAGCATACTTCTTTCAAATAAAAGTAGCTTCCAGAATACATGTAATCTGGGAAACAGAAGACTTCTGAAAACTGAAGACCCACGTAAATCAAAAGTGGTCTTCAGTGTCTGCTGTCATAGTCCTTAAGGTTTATGTGAGTCTTATGCTGCTTCTGTAATGCATCCTGAAAAACTGCTGCTGTTCTTCCTTCTGCATTCTGTGTATTTTCCTGGAGATACATGAATTTCAGTCATATTTGAAATAACAGCTGCCGGATGGAACATGACATCTCTAATAGGGATCAACTTGATCCACCTCAGTGTGAACTCTAAACTGAAGTATATTCCATTGGTTTCTAATTATGGAAATAAATTTTAAATTGCACGAGTAGGACAATGCTACGTTTTAATTTTAGGAAACTTTGTACTCTTCTGGGACTGATACTGAGGTGTAATAAACCATTTTGCAACTAAAATTATGTGGTCTCTCAAAGATTTATTTTACATGTGGTGTCTTCCTGTGCCCTTGATTGGAGAAGACCTTTAGCTTTGTGTGTTAGGTGTGATTCCCTTTCCTCCACTCTCCTTGGTATTGTCTCTTGCTTTAATGGTTCATATTACATGCTCAGTAATACAGCATTGAGTTACTTACTTTTAAAAAGCGATTATTTCAGGAAAATGTTTTTCTGCTGGCAATATGCTCAGTTGCAGTTTGAAAATGATACTGTTGTGTCACATCACTAGATACAATTTGTAATGTTAATTATTAGTTTCCTAAATTAGATTTACTTCTTCAGTGAGCAGGTGGTTATATCAGGAATATTCTGTACTGTTCGTGTAAAATGAATTAATTCAACATGAATACAAGTTGTTACTTAAAATGTCAACACAGAATTAGCTACAAATGAGTATGCACTGAAAAATGCTGCATTTGCTGTCTTAAGAAAGTAAGATCTCTACTCATAGACTTGCTAACATGTAGTTCTAGCTGTGCTGTGTGTTTGAAAGATGTCATGGATTATATGGGGTAGGAGGGAGCAGAGGTGGGTGCTTTTCCAAATAATTTAGAACTAGGCAGCAGAACTTACAATGAGAAAGAATGGAGATCAAAATTGTCTTTATAAAGACATTTTAAAAAATTGAAAGATCTTTAGAGAATGACATTTCCCCTTTATTTGCAGCATTTTTATGCACCAGATATGTTTTATACTGGAATAAATGTAATTTAGACACAAACGTGTATATAAGGAAAGTGGCAATTTAAGTATCACTACACAGAGGAGCAAAGGTAGAAAACAAGGACTCCTAAGTTTTAAAAGGCCAGGTATCACGTTGCCTTTTATTTTAAAAACGATAATGAAATTCAGTAATCTAAGGAGTATAACAAATTTACTCTGTTCTTTCTCAGATCAGCCGAAAAATTTAATCTAATTTTTCCATTTTAGCAGTGGTTCTTGTTGCTCAGTGCCACTTTCATAACATGCCGACGCATTATGTTCAACATGTTTTTGGATTAGTGGAACTTTGGCTCCTGTTTTCTTCAATATACAGATAAAAAGCCACGCTGAATTTGTTTTCCACAGATTAAATTTAAATTTGGCCTGGTACCATGAGCTTTATCTCTGTGCAGTCTGTCAACAGTCAGCAGGTGACCAAAATAGGAACAAATCTTAGCATTTTTAAAGAACTGGTTCTGAAAACAGATTTAGACTTTTTTTTGTAATCCTAAGTATGTATTTCTACAGAAACTGAAATGCTGTATGTGATTGTAGTAAAAGTAGTGACATGCTAGAACATCAATTACAAGTCTGCTGTGCTGTTTTGGGTTCTACACATTTGCTTAAGTTTCTACTCTAGTTTGGAGTGATTCTTTTTCCTCTTTTTTTATTTTCTCATCTGCTTAAGAAAAAGGAAAAAAAACCCTGCCTAAATCAAAATAGGTGTCATCACCTTTTTAATGAAACTTACTTGGAGTACTGTTGTAAAGACATCTGGTAGGTCTTCTTTCTCATGGGAAGCTGTATGGAGTTTTTGCAGACTCTGAGTATTGTGGGTCAGCACTGAACTGCTGTACCACTGCTACACCTAGAGAAAGGAGATAATGTCCAATTACATGGTTAGAGCAACGAAGGTTTTTAATGGTATTGGAAAGGCAGAGCAGTGTTTGTGGAAGAGAAGTAGTTCCATAGCTCTAACTGCAGGATCACACCTGTACTGAGTGACATTTGCAGAGAGGGTTAAGGTGGTCATGCTCTTGTGTGTATTTGATATGAAGATTTCTTGATGATACAGAATCAGACTTACTAACTAGATCTTAGATGGTTCACGACAGGGATCTCCCCAGAATCCTTGCTGATGGATGTTAAACACTCAGTAAACCTGATAAACAGGTGGACTTCTGCAGTACAGTGTGTGTTATTTGCTATAGAATAAAAAGATGTTCCTCTCCTCCTTACACCTTTGGTTCCTGCTGTAACTGCTGCAGCTGTAGGAACTGTAGGAGGGTTTTTTTGCAGCGAAATTTGAAGACACTGAGACATTGTTACACATTGTTCTGATCCCTTCTCCAACTCGGCTGAGCTTGTTAGATGGAATTTACCAAGGGGTGATGTATAAGAAAAATGACTCCCATGTACAGTAACTTCGTTTTAAGCAGGATGTCATCAGTTTGGGTGGTGAGTACTGCAGGTGCCCATTGCTCTGGGCTGCCAGCCTGTATCTGGAAAGGGTGAAGGGGTGTGAGTAAGAACAGAGTAGTAACGTGTGAGTACTTAACAACTGAACTCTGTGTCCTTCTCCTGCCTGATTTTTAATTTTAAACTGCGTTCTGCTTTAGTTGATTCATAGCATATGAATATGCACATATATTTTGGTTGTATATTTTGTTTGTTTGTTTGGTATTGTGGGTTGAATGTGTTTTTATGGTTGGGCTTTCATCTTAAAGGAAGAAGTTTAATTTGGTTCAGTATTACTTCTTGAATTTTAGGTAACCTGCGTGACATCCTAAGTGTACCCTATAGTTAGGAGAAATGTAAGTGATGGGTTTGGGAATGGAGAACAATGGGAAAAAATATATTGGACAGTTGATCCTGTCTCTGTGTTTCTCAGAGTTCTTAAGCTGAGTCTGTTAAAACTATGCTGAGATGACGTCTGTCCCAAAACACCTTCCTCACCAAGGAATGTGGTGAGCCTCACTGTGTGATTCATATATAAAGATCGCTTTTCAAAATATTTGTGGTAGAAACTCAAAGGCTGAGTTGATGTTTATGAACATGATATCAAACTACTAAAGAAAAACATCAGCCTGAAAGTGTTAGTACACCTCTTGAACTCTTCGTAGGTGACAGAGGCTTTCCTAATATATATGTATAATACATTCTTTTGTCATCTAACAAATTATTATTACATAAAAATTACTGCTGAATTTTGGGATTACTGTAAATGTTCTTTAAATATGCAGTTTGGCTGAATAACTGCATATTTAAAGATGTGTACAGGTCTCTTTAGTTGTTTTTGTTTCCTTGTTTGGTAGTTTTTTATTTTACATTTTAATCCGCTAGTGTTATTTCCATGCCTAAGTGCCTTTGCATATAAGGACTGGCCCATCTTTAACCATATTTGAAAATGCAGGAGTCAGAAAGTTCTTGTCTGTAGAGACTGAGGTTTTATGGAAGAAAAAGAAATCTAGAATAACAGTCAACCTTTTCTGCCTCTTCCACAAGATTCTTCTCACTTTAAGTTACAGCTGCTTTTTGACATTGTTGGCACATCATAGTTTGGTGGGGTATGCAATCTAAGATTTTTAAAAATTATTTTTACTTGAGAGCTTTCTGGGAAATAAAGTTGAATCAGGATTATTGTCAAAACATTTTTATTACAGTTTATAGTAATGAAAGCTTGTTTTATACATGTCAAGTGTTCAGAACAATTCTTTGGTGTCCTGTTCTTTTTCTTCAAAATGAAAGAAGAGGTGGCATGTTGTTTCTGGTAAGATAAAGTCCTTTGACTTAAACTTTAATAGAAACCAAATTATTTATCTCCCATTTATCAATTCATCACTATTTCTCTAGTTGCTGAAATTGCCTTTGGCATAACTTCCTTTGAGTTTTTCTGGTCATATACCCTTATTGAATGTTTTTTTAACAAAACCCCCTTTCTTTCATATAATAGCAAGTTTTAAAAGAATGCTAATTTCTAAATATCCTCTGTAGTGTCTGAAATGAGTTTGTCAGAGTCTTATAACTGTATATAAGGTTCTGAAAGCAAAGGCTAATGATTATTAATTAATCTGTACCACAGATTTGGTATGTTCTGATATGCAGATAAAAGGAAATCAGTAAAAGGATATGATATTGCTGGATGTACTACAAAAATAATAGATTTGGTATGAGACATTGCTAGTTTAGATACAGAATTGTTTGACCTATGGTATCTTTGCTTTTCTCTACTCTTGGGCAATATAAATTAAATCTGATACTAACCTTTCCTTAGGAAGTGGAGAATTGACACCCTTCCAGCAGCTTTGGAGCTTTCCTGTGGCCAAGCAGGACCCAGCTTCTAAAGGTTGTGTACCAAACTTGAAAGGGCAGCAGAATTTCAAATGTGGGATGTGTGGGGCTGCTTTTCCACATTCTGGGTAAATACTGTACCACTTCAAAGAAGAAAATTAAATCCTTATCTTTGGCTGCTGTTTGCGAACACTTAATGAAAATAAAGGATATACAGAGTTGGTGTGTTCAACATAGAATCAGATGTGAATAACATTGAGGAAACAATGTTTTGATAAGAATTGGAGGAGAGTGCTTTTACTTGAAACAACTGTTCCAGTATTTACAGAAATCCAGTAAATTCTGAAGCTGAACTGTTTAGAGAAGTCTGAGACTTTATCATTTGTATAACTTTTAGATCATATGGCGCTTTGATTCTGGGTAAGACTTTTTTCAGTTGAATGAGGAGGGGATTCTGTGAAGTTGAGAAAGAAAATGTTTGATAAGGAACAAGAGGGAGGAATTAAACCAAGAATTTGCTGAAAGTGTGTGAAATGGCAAAAACCAATTGCCAGATTTGTGTGTTTGAGAGACTTTGTAGTTATCCAAGATAGCATGAACTCATCCGGGACCCTTCTTTAGTTCCATCTGCCCTGCTCTAAATGCTTTTCTTGTTTTGTAAGGAAAAAAAAAAAGGATCTGCACTTTCATTTCTTAGAGAGTTATAACTATTTTGAGAAGGCCTTGACCTCTCATAAAGTTCTGTTGGGACAAGTAGGAAAAGATGATTGTGTAATTAAAGATGTTTATTTACTTTTTGAAAATAGCTGACTTGAATTTGTTGGGTTTCTTTTCTGGCATATGCCCCATTTTCTCTGTTTCTTAGCTGATTCTTAGCATAATGGATGGATCATCAGGAGTGGAAAGAGGAGTTATACAAACTTGCCCCATCAGCTGGAGACATATCTGATAGCAGGCTTCTACTCCATTGACTGGAATTAATTCAGATTTAAGTTGCTTTGTAAAGACCTTGTTACAAAAGTAAGGTTCAAGAATTAGGAATCATTTCCTGGCTTTAGGGGTCTGTGTTAAACCAGCACACCATCCTTGGGAAGTCTCTTCCAGTTACCTCAGCTTTTCAAGATACTTTTTGAACCCTTGTTCCTTTATAAAGGCCTTAAAATTTCCATCTTAATGTCTGGGTTCAAGTAAGAAGCTGTGTCCCATCTCTTCTTGAATCTCATTAATGGAGTGCCTGGGAGAGGGAGGAAAAGAGGGGTTCCTAAGCTTTCTTGCACATCATTTGATCAACATCCCCAATCTACTTCTAGTATTTTAGAGCTTTACCAAGCTCCATGTACCAGTCTTTTAGTCTTTGTTACATTGGTGGAGTTTTTATTTCCTTTCATTTTAAATGGCACAGGTTTTGTTGGTTGTTCGGTTGGCTTCGTTTTGTTGTCTGTGTGCTTCCTGTGATACAGTTAAAAATTTGAGCAGCAGCAAGAATTTTAAAGCTGCTTTCTACTTGGTCCTTATTTAGGATAATTTAAATTTTATTTGTAGGCTGTGCTCTGTATTCCTGCATTCATGCTTGTGGTAGGGAGCATCGAGGGGTTAGTGTAAGGACTGATACTGCAGTTTCAAAATGAATGTGCATAATACATTCTCCTGACAAAAAAGGATGTTCTGCATCCAACTGCACTTTCCCAGTGCCACCTTGTGCCAACACTAGAATTTACTTGGCCAGCTAATTGTGAGTTTCCTGCCAAGTTGGGTGTTCAGCTGCATGAGTGTCATGAGTTTACTGTGAGACCACACAAGTGCCAGTGCCTACAGAAGGGAGGTGGCGGAAGCCTGTGCTCAGGTTTGAAGTGAGATGGAGCAATGGCTTGCACAAAGAGGCTGTTCTTGGAAAAAGGGTGGCAAATAATGCTGCTGAGGTATCTTAGTGGGGAAGTTTGAATGGGAGCTATTTATAATATCAATTTGCATATCTAACTTACAACATTTCAACAGATATGTTAGCATATCTAATCATCAAGCATATAAACGCTCAGTATTTTGACTCAGCTTAAAAAGCTGACTGTGTTTTTAGTGTGTGGTTGGGTTGGATGAACTCCAGAAATCACTTCTTACCTGATTTGTTCTATCATTTTCCTTTTTGTTTTAAGCTGTCTTTTAAGTTAGCTTTCCATTTATGGCTTACAAATGGTAAGAAATCTTTTCTGCATGAAATGCAAGTATTTGCTTAAATATTAAGTGTACTAGCAAGAAAAAGAAAACGAGTCTATCTTTAGAGAGGTGTTTTGTTGGAGGTAATGACATCTTTTAAATTATTTGGATGCCTGTCAGCTAAACAGATAGTATTAAAAGTTCTGTGCAGCAAGCATTAAAACACACTATTTTTCCAATGGAACTCCTGTTACATAAATAACCTTTGTAAGACCAACGTTCTCATACAATGAGTCATTGCACAAAGTTTTGTCTGCTACACCCTGATGTGACTACAAAATTCTCCTTAAGAGCTGAAACTCTGAAACAAGACTAACGGTTTTCAGTCTGGATTTATGTACCATGAAGCTGTTACTATACTAGAAACAAGAAACTAGTTTTACTTGGCTGAAAATAACTGTCATATGACAGACAAGAATTGCATTGTCATTTGGCTGTCCTTATCGTATAGCAGCATGGGTTGGGTTTACATTAGTTCAATTGCAGCATTTTAACCTGAGAGATTCATATTTGCAATGGAAGTTGCATAACTTTTGGCATCTGTTTATGTGAAAACTTGTGTTGGGTCTAGTACAGACTACACTATCGTTTTCATAACCTTTGTTTGCATTCCTTTAGTTAGATACTGGCTCAGTGAATTATCCTAGCACACTGAAATAGTTTCCTCTGAGAAAATCTTGAGAGATGCAACAGAGAATGTAAAATTAAATGTATTGACAATCCATCGTTTTGTATTCTGTCATTGTCAGTCCTTAGCAGGAAGGTGGGAAGAAGGTGAATGTCTAAGATTGCCATGTCTTCCTGTTTCATTCCTAAAAGTGAATGCAGGATATGCTGAAGCATGAAGGTAGCTGTGAAACCTTGATTGCTCTGATTTGAATTAATTATGCAGTATTATGATCCACAATTCTGCTCTTAAAGTTTGTAGGTGATCTTTTTAAAAATAGCTTACTAAAAACAAATTAATTGTGTGGAGGAAAACTTTGCGGGGAGAACTGAAATGGAACTTCCCACCTCAGGGAACTCACAGTTTTCTTTATATTTAAGCATTATTACTGCTTCTTTGTACTACGTGATTCTTCATGCCTTATTTCAGCTCTGCTTAGCTTGATAGAAAGAAAACCCTGTGTCTGTGATTTCTCAGATGCCCTTCTTCACAGAGCATACTCTGTAGACCAGTGAATAAGTTTACAGCTTCGTTTCCAAAAGCTCAACAAGAACTCCTGTGGTTTTTGTGGTTTTTTTTTTTTTGTTGTTTTGTTTTGTTTTGTTTTGTTTTGGTTTTTTTTTGGGGTTTTTTTTTTCTGCAGGGAAGAGTATTAGAAGACATGCTCTGAGCTGTGAGTTTTTGTGCAGACTTACAGGGCAAACTCTCAGGACTTCTTGGTATTTAGCATATTTGAGCTCTCTGCATGTTTCAAGCTGACTGTTAATGTAATGAATATAGTGGTACTTCAGATGAGGAAATGTCTATTTATTAATATTTCCTAATGCAGTAAGCTTGCTGGTCCAGAATTTTGAAAAATTGTAGTTTGTTTTGAGACAAGTCTTCCCTCCTCCCACAGGCTGTTGATTCATCTTGCTAATTGTTGAACCAAAATGCTAAATTCTCTCTTGTGTGTGGCTAGGAAGTTGCCTTAGTCTAGTAATACATTTTATGGTGCAGACTAAATTTATATCTTAAAATGTGGTGTTCCTCACTCAATGACTTTCTCCTAAAATACTTGAACTAGAAAAAGAACGCTTTTCCACCCACCCACCCTCTGCCAGTTAAATATCAAATGGCAGCCAGGAAATGATAAGAGAGTGTTTCATGGGAGGAACAGAAAACCAGTGTTCAGTCATCTGACTTGTAAGTGTTAAGAGAATATTCAGCAGAGATTGATAGATTAGATTAAATTGTAGTGATTTCTTGTTTTCTAGTTATTCATGCTAATCTTTATATTGGTTTATATTTTAGGGAAAATATGTGGGCTTTTGAAAGTGTTTGGGTTTGTTTTTTCTCTTAAGGGTATGCTAAGTATGAGTACAGTGTTGATGTGAATGTGCCTAAACTATCCATGGTCATTTGATAAAATCACTTATTTCTGTCATGTTCTTGTAAGTGTTTATAAATGGGAATTAATTTTCTGCTACATTTAGCTATGTATAAAGCTTTTTAGAAAGTTGCATATAGTATATGCTTGTGTTGTTTTCAGGTCTTAACATAGATAACAGAAAACATACTTGCCAACAATTGTTTTTCAAGTCCTTTGTGTTTGAAAGTTTTGCAATTATAGTTGACATTTCTTTCCCTTGTGTCCTATCTTTGGTGTATGCAAGTGAATAACCAAAATGTTACCAATCTGTTCATTTTGTTACTTTTGATTTACCAAAAGAAAAGCCCTCCTGAAGTTTTTTCTTGTTGGTTTATTAAGGTAATCCCTTACACACAGAACCATAGTGACAGCCTCACAGTAGATCTGATTTGTAGGTTGCTTAGTTGACAAATAAAGTTCTCATATAATAATGTGTATTTTAATTTTCCTATTTGAGAGATGAGGAATTACAAAAGTGTTCTTTTAAACAATATTTCAGTGTTCAGTGATTTACTTCCAGTGCACACAAGTTGTTACTGGTCTGCCTGCTACCTGCTGCCTTTATGCTGAACTCTTTGGTTTTCTGGCACATCCAGTGAAGAAGTTTGTTGTATTAACACCATGACAGTAAATCTGACAAAGTGCTTGAACCTCTGTTGGGTTTGGGGAGAGGCTCTGCACAGTGGTGTTCTGGATATGGCGCAGGAGTGACAGAAAATTGTAGGTGGCAGTTCTTAATCAGGAATAAGTGTAGACAAGACCATCGAGGACTAAGGGAAAATTTTAAATGATATTAAAACGTTCACCAAGGGAAATGGGCAATAGGAACACTTGAAGGGTTACTGGAAGGCAGTCTATTGGCTCTGGTGGGAGACATCTAAACTTGCACCTTCGTTCACTTCGAGTGAGTTTGGTATCTGGGATGTAGAATATATAGCAGATACTTTGTAGAACTTTTTTTAGGGTAAGAACTGGAGGTATTTGTGCTTGAAGTGAGCTGTGCTAAAGGGATGCAAGTGATTGCAACTGTAGAGCATTTATCCTCAACTGAAGTAAGCTCGATTCATATCTCTGTCCTCAGGAAACAAGCTGATAAACTGTAGGCTGAATTTATTGGAGAGCAGTAGAATGTATCCACTTTCCAGAGAGAGAAGATTAGTTCATCAGTGTTCCTAAAATTAATGGGTTTTAAGCTCTGACAAATCACTCTGGAATTTCCTTTGCTGTTAAGTTCTGATTCTTGATTCCCTTGTAACACATAAGATTCTAGTTTAGTTTTAACATGTAAGAACTTACAAGGTCATTTGCTTTCTTGCTGGAGATTTGCAGTGCTCGGGGAAATGGTTTTTCTTTTTGTCAACCCCAGTTGTCTTGAGGGTTTTCATTTGTTCTAGTCTTCTTTTCTTTTCCAGCAAAGTTACGAACTCCAGCTCTGCTTTCTGCTACTGTGGTTGTTTGCATTGTCAGCCACATGGAAATAACATTCCTGTCTTTCATGTTCCAGTGGAGAAGGCAATGTATATTGTGATCTCCCACTGAGTAAGTAAAATAGAAAAAACTCTTCACTTGAAGTAGTCCAGATTAGTTAATGACAAGGGATTTGAGATATCTCTGTTTTAAAAGAGAGTAAATATATGAGCTTGGGACAATTTAAATAAATACATTAAAACCTTTTTTTCCCCCGACATAGTGTACATGTTAATTTCAATTGTTGTGGTTTGACTGTGGCTGGATGCCAAATGCCCACCAAAGGTATTCTATCACTCCCCTCCTCAGCTGGGTAGGGAGAAAAATGGAATTTAAAAGTTTGAGAGTTTAAATAAGGACAGGGAGAGACATCGCTCACCAGTTACCAGCACAGGCAAAACGACTCGAATTGGAGAAATCAGCTGAGATTTTTACCAATCAAATCAGAGTAGCATAATGAAAAGTAAAAGAAATATTAGAAATACCTTCCCCTTACCCTCCCCTCCTTCCTTAGCTGCACTTTGTTCCTGATTCACTACCTCTTCCTCCACGGACTGCAGGGGACTCTCACCTTTGGGATCTGGAGCACATCTTCCCCTCCTTCTTCACTGACCTTGGTGTTTGCAGAGTTGTTTCTCTCGCGTTCTCACTTTTCCCTGGACAGAATCACTTCTGTGCAATATTTTTTTTTCCTTCTGAAGTAAATTATCCCAGAGGTGCTGCCATTGTTGCTCCTGGGCTTGGCCTTGTCCAGCAGCGAGTCCATCTTGGAGCTGGCTGCCCTTGGCTCTGTTGGGAGGGAAATAGGGTGATAACTCTACAGGGGAAGCTTCTGGCAGTTTCCCCATGTGGCCCTAACTCTCTACCTGCTCCCAAAACCTTGCTGCACACACCCAATACAATCTTAAACTGTTCAGTTAAAAGAGACATCTTTACTGTATTTTAAAAAATGAAAAGTTTGGCAGCTTAGCATTCATGTCCTACTGATTTCTCAAATATGCTGAGCAGTCAGGACTGTATCAGATAAGGCAAATCGTATATGACAACAAGGGCAGAGGACCTGACTTCAGCCCCGTGATGTTGAAAAGAAATAAAATCCTTGGGTTTTTTTCTTCTCAGAGCCTAGTTGTACATGGGAAAGACTTTATCAAATTCTTGAAAACACTTTTTTGAGCTAGGAAGATATGGTTTCAAATTAGCTGCTATTTATGCAGATCTCTGAAAATAACTGTGGTATTTTACTCAAGGGGGTTGATTTCATTTTAACTGTCATCACTGCATTCTTCTAACTCAAGTGATGTCTTTTGCAAGAAAGTTATTACATGTGATTAAAAGCTGAGTACAGATCTAAGGCTGCTGAAAATATCTGGTAGCTGTACAGGGCTGGGATTCAGGCCTGGAACAGCACAACAGTAAAACCTGTAAGAGAATCTGTTGCCAGTTAGCACACACAGTCACATTTCCTGTAGCAAACTGAGATTTAGATACCAGACTGGAGCACCTCATTCCAGAGATGAAGGTCTCTCCCTGTCCCCTGCCTTTGCTGAATGGGAAGGGGTGAACAGAGCTCTTTGCAGGAGGTCCCTTTTCTCTGTATAATGAGACCCTACAGTTACGAGGTCATAATTACACTGCTGCTTTTTACATGCTTAAAGTTGTCAAGGAATAATTTGGGCCACAGCTGTTAGATTTTAATTAATACATGTAGTAAATATTCTGTGGGAGAACTTCTAAAAAAATTACTAGCATCTGTTATAAAATCTGCTGAGAGTTTCAGAGCTGACAGTGACTTGGCTGCGTATATTATTCCCTGCATGGGCACTAAGATTAACCTCTCCAAGAGAAATTCAGCTTAAGGAAGACTCTGCTTAGGAGCAGTCAAATAATTGGCATTGCCATAGGCAAGATTTCTTGGAGCTAGATTTTAGACAACTGACTCACTCAGTGTTTGTTGGCAATTCAGGCACTTGTCTTGGGATATACAGAAATTTCTTTTCATTTACAGAATTACTACAAAGTTGGATTTTAGGCACTATGTGTTTGGTTTCTCCTGAGAGCTAGAATCTGCTGAACTGAAGTTTAAACATATAGGTGCAAGTTAGTTGGAGTTTATGGTCAGTATACACATCTCCAGAGGTCTGTATTTGATTATAAGAAAATTTTCAAGATGTCAGATAGATCTCTCCAGAGGCCTTTATTTCTCTTTTATTGATGATAAAGCAGGTGTAGAGTGACTTGGTTATTCTTGGACATATAAAAGACAGAATTTTGAGAATTAGAGAAAAGTAATTAATCAGATGTAATTGCCTACTGATTAACAATATTTAAGTCTTAAAAAATGGAAATCTTATAAATGCTTTGAAACTGGGTGTAGGTAAAAGGGGTTGCTGAGATGTAAAAAGTTTTTTTCATCTTTCCTTTGTCATAAACTACAACCAAGATCTATGGGTAAGATCTGATTATCACAGTTCCAGCTATGGACTATACAAATAGACAAAATGGAACAGTAGATGCAGATTAAAATGCAGAAATGGTGAGCTAAGAATCAGTTATGAACTGCTCAGTCTTAAAAGACTCTTACATGTGTAATATTATGATTAATTGTAGGCAGTATTTCTATGAGGTGACACTGCCTACTGCTGTCATTAATTAAAATGCTATTGATTTATGGTGGCTATTTTTGCTTGCTAAGTGGCAAAGTGAAAGAACATTGTGTGTTTGTAATAGTTGAACTAGGGGTAAAGAATATTCAAGAGATCCCCAAACTCTTGGGTTATCTTCAACATTGATGATAATCAGTAATAGCAGATGTGACAGTTCTGTGTTGCATTTATAAGAGGGAAAATGTATCCAACTCCTCTTTTTTCACTCTTGCTACCTCTGCACCCTGTCTATCAAACACCCAATAATTCTAATGCTGGAACATTTCTCCTCCAAGGCCAAGAAGATACTGAATCTTAATCACTCACCTACTTCCTACCCTTTGAGGGGCAGAGCTGCCTTTACATAAGGGCTGGTTTCAGGTGGGGGTAGAACATCTGCATGTGAGTGGTGCTGAAAGCAAGCAGTGCCTGTGTATAGAAGCAGGGTTACATCATTCAGGTCAGCACTGCACACTTGACTGGCCATTCTAGAGGTGAAATGATGGCATTTTTGAAAATCTCTTGTGGAGACTCAAGATAGTTTGTTCACAGTCTGTGCTTCCACTAAAGGGCTGGTTTTGTAACAGCTTCTCTGAAAACTAAAGTATAGTCTCTCAAAAAACTCAAGAACTCCTCTCCAAACATAAATATTTTATTTATGCAAATAAGTGAACTTACATTAGAAGCAGAGAAATTGAAATGGAGGCATATTTGAGGCATATTTGAGGCATATATGGCCAAATGTTAAACTTCCCAAAACATGGGACAAAGCAGAATCTTTAGTTGTGAGTATTCTTTTAAAAAGAGCTTAATTTAGAAAGAGGATTTAGGTTTTTAGAATTTATGATCACTTACTTTGCTTGCTTTTTTAAGATGGAAAAAACTCTTTAACAGAGTCTGAAGAATGTTTTGATGCAGAGCATTTCAAGATAGCTCTTTCAAAAGACTGTATCAGTGGTGGTTTGCAGTCATGACATGAGAGAAAGTGTCTGTGTCTGCAGGAAGTGGAATCTTAGGAGATTCTTCCTGGAAGCAAGGCCTGAAGGAATTTTAGTAGGGTGAAGGGAAGCATTGCAAACTGACTGAACTTTTAATTTCTGTTTAGTGTTTTGTATTTTTGTACTTATTACTGTTGTCTTAAAAGATGTCAACATCTTGAAACCTCATCACTATTTTTCCTTTATTTTCGCCAAAGATGAAATGTTTGTTTTAAATTCGAGATTTCCTGCATATTAGCAGTATTTCTATTCCCTTGATTTTGCTGAGTTGTATAAACTTGTGTGGTGGGACAAATGACTGAACACATATTGCTGTGAGCACAAATCAAAGGATCAACAGGACTGTCAAATACCCAGGTGTGTTTTGACTAAAATACTAAAACATGTAATACTGGGTTGGAAAAAAGGTACAGGCCAGCCTTGGGTGCTCATTTACTCATTTGCTGCAATTCCCCTTGAGGGACTTCATTTTCATTTTTGCTATGTGTGGACTTCAATGTAATGCAGACTGGTGTGTCTGCCAGGCAGTGTCCATCTGTTTGTGGAAGAACAAATAAATCTCCCAGTGCTGTGGATGGTGTATTTTGGTATTAAATTCACTTTCTGATGAAAGTTATAAAACAGTTCTTGAGAGACACTGCAAGCCCAGGAGATTTGCAACTTGCTGGATGTTCCACTGCGCAGATGCTGTATGTGCCAACCCAGTAACATAAGCACGTGAATTTTCCTCAGAGGATGCAGTTTCAATAGCAGCCTGTCCTTCTGCAGGTTTGATTTAAGTACACTTACTCTGCTTTTTCTAAAATAGCTTCTTGGATAAGAGGTGCTAAGCTCAGTCATGGGATAGATACTCTAGCTGGAAGATAGGCCGTCCAAACGTGATTTGTGTGAATACAAGCATTAAAAGCTGTGCCTGCAAATTTAAAAATCTTCTTAGGTGTTTGTAAAATCTTTTCAGTAAATAATGAAAATAATTTTTCTGTTTCATAACAAAGTGATATTACTGGGTGAGGATTTTGTTGAACATTACCTTCTGTCATTCTTGAGGACTTTTTTTTTCCTCTAAAGTACCTTTTGTTAACATATAGAATCAAAATAGTAAGACTGGTATTTAAGGATGAGGATAGCAGTTAATTTAGCTGGGGAGGCAGTCTGGGTTTTGATTCCACCTTGGAGCTCAAACATACAGTGTAGCATTCCTAAGTTTAGAAACTCGATTTAGCAGGGAGTGCTTTCAGTGGCTTTCCTTAGCAACCCAGCCTACCAAAACACACCAGAGCTGCCCTTCCTGCTCTGTACTGGGGAACAGTAGCAAACTCCATGGTTTTAAGGTGGAGTTTATAAACAAAAATAGGATAATGAATCCTGCAATTGTAGGGGATTGGAATTCAGTGGTGAGAGTATTTTCCAATTACATATTTTGTTGGTCTTTCATTTTCAGTATGATCCTATATGAGGTTAAGGGCTGCACTGAAGCTCTAGAGCATCATTTTTGTTTTAAGTAAACTTACCTGAAGAGTATTCATGAAATAGAATTGCTTGTGGGGGGTTTTGGGGTTTTTTTGTCTTTTTTCTTTTTTATTTGAGGGGCTCAGCTTGCCTCAAGATAGAAGGGATGCAGGAGGATGCCAGCAGCTGCTAAGGGTTACAGCCATCCTTTGCAGAAGCTGAGAGGGCATTCAGGGAAGGATAACTCCATAGCACCCTTTCAGTTTTGATTTTTCCTTAGGCATCACTTCTGATTACTGTGTTGGCTGGACCTTTGCTCTTGTTTAGTGCAGAAGTTGCTATGTTATGTGTTGCCAGTGAAAGTGTGATGTACTTTGCATGTCTTTTTCTAACAAATAACACTGTTGTGTATTGGTGCTGATACACAGTCCATTGAGGGAGGTGGAATTGTTCTAGAGAGAAAAGAACAAATCTTATAAACCTTAAAAATTTTAGTGTCTACTTAATTATTAGAAATACTGAGCTTTGTATATGAACATGGTATAGTGTCCTAGGGTGACTTTATGATGACTGTATCTGCTTTCTAGAGGGACCCTTGGGAAGTTTCCTCCCAAATTTGTCCTAAACCAGGATATATAAACATTTGGTTAAATGCTTGAATGAAAAACCAGAAGGAGCTACATATGTAAGCTTGTCATCCTTTACCTGATGCTGTCAGGTTAACTGGGACTTTACTCCCCACCATTTGTCACTGTATTAAATGAGACCCGATTTAAACATTTTGGCTTTTTTTGCTTTCACTTTATGAGACTGCTCTACTTTCTGTTACTTTGTCAGTAAAGTTTTATAGTTTCAGAGAGGGCTAATCACTGATTATTTACAGGTTCCACAAAACTCCAGACTATTGATCTGCATTTTTTATACTCTCTGGATTTTGCATAGTGAATTCCTAGTGTTTCAACTAGAGATGAGATAAGGATTTTAAAATGCCTATTATATCTTGTAAAAGTTGAACAACTTTGCTGGTGTTGGGTCACAGTCAATTAGAACAAGCATTAAGTTTTAACTGCTGAGTGTATTCTACAGACTTGTTTGACTTCTTAGGATGCAAGTTAACCTAGCTTGAATTTTTATGTCATGATGCTGCATTTCTTTGGATGCCACCAAAAAAAAAATCCAAGTTATCCATTTTGCTCTTTTGTATTTTCAGATACAAATTTGCAGTTTGCTCATTCCTAACCAGTACAAAGTGAACCATGCTTGTCATAGTTCACATAGATTTGTTTGAAAGGTATTGTGAATTATAGATTACATTAAAAAGAATAGAAGATTGTGCTTCAGTACATGGAGATGTTTCAGGCTAAAGACAGGGAAGAAGATTTAATCAGGCTGAGAAAGAGGAGTCTTGCAGAGGTGGTTTAGATGCAGAACTTGGCTTCTCTGAAAGCTGATGCCCATTTTAGGCCTCACAGAACATCTGCATGGTTCCTTAGAGAGATGAACTGTGTAATCCAGTGAGTGCTAAAGGGATGAGTCTGCTGCAGGAACCTGAGTCAGTGATCAGAGCTGACTGCAGGGTTAGGGCAGTGGGCAGCGGGTCAGTGGAGTAAAAGGCGAAGAAACCTTCAGTGTTTGATTGTAGATACCAGCAGCAAGAGTGGTGACAATTTGGTGCAGAGCCCAGCACTTCTGTTACAGCTGTAGACAGTTCAAAGGACAGTAAGCTGTGCTGTGACACTGGTTGTATAAACTGTTCTGAAAGCTAATGTTCAGCAATCCGGAGAAGAAAATTTGTCTTCTGTTGACTGTCAAGAGAATAAGACACTCTGGCATGCAGTGGGGTGGGAACATGCCTGGATTCTCAAGGGAACTGAAAAGGAATTTGTATAGAGACTTGAAAGTAAAAAAGAGGTCGTGTTTTTGAAACGTGACAAATTACAAATATAGTGCTAATGCTTTTATAATTTTATTTTAAAAAACAGAAGCTGGGATTTCAAGGTATTAAGACTTTGTTTGTAGAAGGAGAAGAAGAAATTTAATTACTCCTGGGAATTAAAGGGCAAAGTCAATAATGTCAAAAAAGACTACTGTGCGAGATTTTTAAGTGGTAAAATTTCCTGAGAGCTATGGTTCATCCTATGCCTTTTAGCAGTTTAAACATTTAAAATCTGGGTCTTTGCTTTCAGTAATTGCAGTGCTTATGGGAATTTGGAGATGTGCTAATGCAGGCTGTCATTAAATGTATGTTTGTTGCACTTGATTGCACTATTTCTCTGTAACGTGGTGTGAGAGCAAGACTTCGATCAGTATAAATCCAGTTTTTGATATTTTGCTTGTATAGAGTCTTATGCTACTAATTTTTTTTAAACTGTGCATGTCCTGTTCCTCAGTTGGACATCAGCATTTATAAAATACAATTATTTGTATTGTATTGTATTAATGCTGTAAATGCCTGTAGAGGTGAGATTGGACAACAGGATGCCCTTTTCCATAGAGTTAATATTGAGTTCTGGTCTTCTAAATGAGGAAGTGGTATAGACAAAGACATTGTTGTAAATGTGAATAGTGAACAGGCACAATGTTAAACCTAAATTCTTATGTTTGCTCACATTAAGATGTGCTCAACAGGTGTGCTACATGTGCAACATGTCTCTTCCTGTGTCAGGATATCAGTCTTCTGTCAGAGGTTCTGGATGTCAGTCCCTCAGAAGTGGAAACCATTAAAAGGTTCCTGTAAGCTAATGCCCCTATATGCCTTCTACTTCATTTTTATTATTTTTACTGTCCTGTCTCACTCCAAACTAAGCACTGAAAATTTGACTTTTTCCTTTTTGAGATGGAAAGTGAAAAAGAAATATGAACATGGCAATCCAGGAAAAATTACAAGATATTAAACTGCAGTGAAAATAAAGCAGTTTGGCTACAGAATTGATGTCATCTCTATACTGAAGCCTGAGTTATGATATATATTACTAATATGTGACTAGTTGAAGATCATTCTGAAATTAGGCTGTGCTAGAAGATGAATCTGTGGTAGTGGACTAAAAGCTTCAAGCTTCTTGTTCAGGAAGAGGTAACAGCTGAGCAAGGCAAACCCATGTGTTTCCCTCTGGCAGACATCCTGTGCTGTGTTTAGGGTTGATTCTGCAACAGATACCAGAGCAAACCATGCCAGTATACTTCCATGTACTTGGAAGGAAACTCTTACCTTTACTGAAGAGAAAGGGATTTCTGTTCTGTCCTGTTTGTCAGGTGATTAAGCCTGGATGTTCTGGAAGTTAATGATGATGGGGTTTTTATTTTCTAGGCTGAAACTCTTTCCTCCAGCTGGGGCTGAGGCTGTGTCAGGCTAGAATCAAGATTTCCCAGTTCTCTTACTAGCAGACTACTGTTCTGTCATTCTTCCAGAGCAGCTGCTTATAGTGCCTATCCCAGAGGATTTTGTTCTAGCAAGCTGCTGCTAAGTAGGTCTCTGGGTAACTTGCTGTTGTGGCATGCTTGCTCCATCTCTGCAAAAATAGCAGCACTTAGGCAAATTTTTTATCTAGTTTTGGTATTGGTTAAATTGCTGAAAATTAAATTGCAGCTTTTGACAAGTTAGACTGCCACTGTGAGTGAAGCATATTTAATAGATTTGAAATGAAAGATGTGCTTGAAAAAATGAAGCTGCTGTGCTTTGAAATGGCTCAGCATCCTTCACTTTTGAATTGCAGGACTTAGTTCTGGGCTGCTTTTTCAGTCATATCAGAGCTCTGGAGCCTTTTTTAAGGCAGGGTTTATCTTTTGCAAATACAGCATTATTTTGCAAAAGATAAAGATGTTGTTTGCTATAGAAATTGAGGAGAATATCCAGGTGAGAATATGCTCGTGGTGTTGCAGGTCTGCATAAGGATGGATTCTGAATCCTCAGCTGCCAAAACTATATGCTGATCAGGCTTTTGCTGGACTGCTGGCAAAAATTGGAGGATTTTTAATTTTCTAAATGCTGTTCCAATAAATTCTGCAATGAGAAGGAAAACAGAGGAACAACTCTCTCCATTACAGTCCTGTATATGTACTTAATATATATTTAAAAAAATAATCTCAGCCAAGTAACACGTTTGTATTACTTAACAATAATACAAACGTTTTATAGTTTGAGAACTATAGATACATTTATGGGTATCAGTAAAATGTAAAAAAGGCATTTTATAGTTTGAATGAATGTTATGCTTTAATTTTAGCACAGCAGAAAGGTTGGCCATGGCATCCCTCCGTGGAGTTTGGGCTCTGGTGAGGTTCAAAAGGTGTGTGTATGGGCAGTGGTGGCTCTTGGCAGCAGTTTAGGAAGGTCTGGTCTATGCCAATTTAGCCTGACTTTACAAGACTCAGCCTATGTGCTGCTAGTTGTTTTCCTTGTCTCCCAGATATGGTACTTACAATATATATTAGGAAATAATGTCCTTCAGGCCATACCAGGATGCTGAAATGTCCTGTGTATGTGAACTGCTGTTTATTCCAGATTTGAACTGCTCAGTATGTTAGGCTTTAGGCCTTTAAGAAAGGGAAGAGGAGCAGAGGTAAAAGAAGGTTGCAAGGAAATTCAACTTTCTATACCTTATAAAGAATGTCAGTTTTATTACTTGAGGTGTATGAATTCTATTGTGGTAGCTTTCCTGTGTTAGCATTGAACCCTGGAGGTGTTGAAAAGCTGTTTGT
This sequence comes from Cisticola juncidis, assembly GCA_013400215.1. NCBI lineage: Eukaryota > Metazoa > Chordata > Aves > Passeriformes > Cisticolidae > Cisticola > Cisticola juncidis. The sequence goes on from VXBR01004639.1 coordinate 5,664,181, forward strand.
TTCAATTTCCTCAAGCACCAGCTTGTTTTGTCTTTAATTGCTGTGTTGTTGAAGAAATTCCTTTTCACCCTAATGCTCACAGTGACTGAAGCAGATAGCTCAGGAGAGTGGGGAATACAGAGATCACCCTGGAAAACCCGTGCTGAACAGCTGTTTGTGGTTTGCTGTGGCACCTCACAGGGCTTGAACTGATAGAGGCAGCTCACGTGGGATGAGTGTGTTTGTGCTGGTAGAGTGTTTTGGGAACATTTGGTGGGGTACCAAGTACGTGTTTCTGAAGCCACTCTTGTCTTATAGGTGCAAATCTGATTCAAAGGGCATGTAATTGCTTCTTTCATAAAGGTTTATTTTGTTTTCCAGTGTGTTGTCCAAGCACTTGAATGGCTTATGTTCCAGTTTATAAATAAATATAGTCCTTAACCTTGCTTGGTATTACAGCTGTTTCTTTCATTTAAGTATGTTTCCATTTTTTCCAATATTTCTGTTTCACTTTGAGGTTTTGTCATGATCATGGCAAAAATTCTAGGGCCCTTCCCCACCTTCTTTATCTTTGTATCTTACTCTGTATCTTTGTGCTTTCTATGTGGAAGGGAATAGTTTAATTTTTTCATCTACCCTTAATTCTCAGATATTTGATTTTTTTTTAAACATTTTCTGTTTGTTGCTTATGGGCAATTATTGTCAAAATCTGTACTGCTTGTTTTGTAACACTTTTGGGTTAGTTGATACTGATTAATATGGATCTTTCTACTGATTGATATGGATCTTTCTACCTTTTATTCTGTGAAGTACTCTATGGACCTAAATAGTGTGCTTGACAGAACTGATTTTCTGTATTCAGTCTGCTTTTGGACCTCTTCTGGACCTTCCAGATGTTTCTGTTGAAAGATGTGGCACATGCAGCTCAGGGAAACTCTTTCAAGAGTCCGGGCTTAATTCTCATACTGCAGACCCACTGTGTTTGTAATCCTGAGCATGAATTTTGCTATATAAAGGCTAAACATTTTAATATATTTAAAATTGCAAATACAAAGTCTATCCCAAGGCTTGCTAAACAGAGACTGAATCAGATTCCTAGAAGTAATGGAAGTAGCAGTTAATTGTTTAGTAACAAGGGCCTGCAGGATTTTTAAGGCGCCCTCACTATTAGCATTTAGCCTTTTCTTTCAGAAATACTGAATCCTGCAGTTCTGCGACAGTAAATATTTTGTAGGGTTTTCTTCTTATTCAGAAGAGGAGACAGCCAGGATATTTCTGGTAGAAGTTAGGAAAATTGCTCGTTAACCTGGAGGTGAACTACTGAAGTGACAGAGCCTGGCTGCTCTGCTTTTCCTCACATCCCCCCTTCTTTAGCTCCTATGAGAAGAAGCTTCTCCTTCAAAAAAGCTTCTCAAAGCTTCTACTTATAAGACTCTGGGTCAGCTCCTCTGTGGAAAGGAGCAAACAGTTCACCTCTTGCTGCTCCTGGTTGCTTCAGAGAGTGAGAGGGGATTGCTGGCTGGAGTACAAGGGATTAAGCTATTAGCCCTGCTCAGCTCTGTTTTACCTAAAATGTCCTTAGGCCAGCCTGCTTTACCAACTGGAAAACACTGGAGTGAATGGCTGTTAAATTGAGCTTGAATATCACTATATGACACAATTTATTCTATCCATGCTGGGCTTCTTCTTTTAGTAACTTTCTCTGGCCTATTTGAGTTACAACTGCAGTGAGTTTAGGCAAACTGTCAGCTGTAGTTCGAAGGAGAATTTAATTTTAGTGTGTTTTGGGTTTTTGCCACACCACTGGCTTTAGGCTTAATGGTTAAATAACTGCTTATGCTGTCCATTCAGAAGGTTTTAGAGCACCTAATTTGGGCTTCTGTCCTAAATTTCCTTCTGTGGTATGGTCTCCCTATCCACTGATTATGCATGAAGAGACTGTGAACACTTACTGTGATACCTTTGTACATTTTTATATGTAAACTAGAAAAATGTACGTTTGATAGAGAGAAGGATTTTTATATATAATCTTAACTTTCCAAAATAAGCAGAAGGGATATTTGTGAAAAGGCTGGAAAATTGCTCAAGAATACTTGCTGCACTGTAACTATGTCAAAAAACTTGATTGTGTTGTGACCTTAAAGTGACTGGTATAGTTTCTTTAAGGTTTACATCTGGAGCAACACATAATCAATGCAAATGGAAGGAACTAAGCATAAGTTAAGTAATCCTGACTCAGATAAGTATCTGTTAAACACAGCTGTGATAATACATTATTTTAAATGTAGAATATTCTGAGTTGGAAGTGACTCATCAGGATTGTTGAGTCCAACTCCTGGCCCTATGCAGGACATCCCAAGAATCACACCATGTGCTTGAGAGCATTGGAATTCTTACCTTTAGTCTTTGAAAGTAAAAGGAAAGAAACTCAAAATTTGATGGGGTTTGTTTGGGGATTTTTATTTGTTTATTTATTTATTTATTTATTTAAATCTAATCTGCTTTTATTGCTTCCATTTCTTCTTTTGCTGTAATAAAAAAATCATGAGAAAGTGGTTGCTAAAAGTGTAGCAAATTAGGTTTTCAGTTTTTGGAATGCTCTGGTCAATACCTGTGGTTTTGTACTTTCAGTGTAGGTGCTCAGTTTTTTGCGTTATGTAGATAATACTTTGGGACTAGGTGTTAATCATAATCATCAAATAAATGTTAAATTTAAAAGGGTTCTTTGATAAATACCTTTACGTATGGAGAAAACTTTCAAAGATAATCTTTAAAAGAAAAATGTTTTACAGAGAGGGCATAAGTAAATAGTAACAGCTATTATGCAATTTATATTTTCTAGTAGATTATTAGTACCTGTGACTTGTTCTGAGAGAAATTTAGCATTACTTACAGAAGGGTGTTATGTCTTTCCTTCTGAATTTCTTGGCAATGCTTGGTTTTAGTGACATTTATGTAAAAACTTCTTTTATCTGAATGAAGAATTATATTTAAGGCATTAATGTCATTATTTGCACTTTGAACCTCATTTCATGTTATTTGCTGATTGCTATTTGACTTTTCAAAAATTTCCCCCAATCCTTAGTCTATGGCATTTGAGTGTAATAGTTATTATTCTAACTGTTGTTAGAATTGTCTGTGTCTAGCCTTGTTTCCTTGGAAAGATGCAGATGATAGTCTGGCCAGAAAACGGAGTCAATTTAGCTAATATGAAGAGTTATGTAGAGAGTTCAAAAAATAAAGTAATTGTGGGTAAGAAACATTTCTACTGTTATTGTAAGTGGTTTTCTTTCGTCTGTTTTTTCTTTTATTGTCTTCCAGAACAGAACAAGGAACTGCATTCCTTGGGCTCTTTCTGGTAGTTTATTGATCATTACTGTGTTCTGAATTGAGTTTTTGAAAGTGCAAGATCAGAAGTAGAAAGTAAACATCAAAGTTGTTTAGAGCTAAGCACAAACAGTTGTGTGAGAAAGCCAAACAGTGTCTTTCTAATGTGCAGAAGCGCATTTTTTGAGCACAAATAATTTGCAAGGTAACATTTAATAATAGAACTTTCCTGGAATATGTGTTGGTGTTGATCATGGTTGTTAGGGCATTTCTTGCAACAGTTCTCTCTTGCTGTACTTTGCTTTGAATAATAAATTACTACACCAAGTGGTGGAAGTGACACAAGACTTGCCAAACCTGCATGAGTGATTTACTAACAGAAGCCAAGAGGAAAATGCTTTTAGTGATTAACTGTCTTAGCTGAAACCTTGACTTCTGCCTCTTCTGTTGTGCTTGTCAATAGATTCTTATACAAGAATTAACAGATTTTGCACATCAGTTAGTATGATTCTTGCTTCTGGCCATAAAAATGTTTGTGCAGTTGCTTCAACGTTCTTGTGTCAGTCCTGAGTGATCCAGTGTACCAACTTCCATCCCTCAGGCTTTCTCCTGTTGTCTATGCATAAGATTGTGTTTGAAGTCAAAAACTCTTAAAGCAAAACATGATTTTGTCACTAGTATTGCAGTCTCCATGTAGCAGGCTAAAATATATGGGATTAGTAGATGGATGAATATTTTATTCTTTGTTTTCAGCCAACCTGGGTTTGGAGCATTAGTGATTAAACAAAGCCTGGCTTTTGATTTAAGGTTGGCTTGACAGAAAATTTAAGCATCTTGAAAATGCAAGGTTCTCTGCTCTTTGTTTTGAGTCAGAATGGGCACCAAACTGAATTATAATAAAATTGGAGTGAGCAAGCAGAAAAGCAAGAACAGAAAAGGGATGAGAAACTGGAATAGAAGATACTGTGTTGTTACCTATTATCACACACAACTTGCAGGGTTAAACTAGGCTTACATAATTGAGGAGCTGGCTTAGTGCCAACTCATGTAACTGTAGGAGCATGATAGGTGTGAAACATTAAAGGACAATTATTAAATCTGTGGAAAAATTAGGAGTCATATCCTATTAAGCAAGATCTTAATATTAAGACTGTACAGTAGACAAAATAAAAAATTAATAAATTGGCATATATGGGTAGATTTGAGTATCTGTGGCCTCTTGTTTGTTTCCTAACCTATCTCAAAATGTTTCTGCATAATTTGGGACTGAACGTGAAGAGTGCTTGATAGGTGCAGGAGAGATGCATCCTCTTTACCTCATTCCACAGAGGTGTGCTGGATGCCAGCTGTGTGCTTGGTGCAGGGAATGTGGCCTGTGCCTTTAGAAGTTTATACTCTGAATCTGGGAAGTTAAATCACCCTTTGGAGGAAGGTGAATTTCATCTGGGCTGAGGTTATATTTAGAGTGGGAAGCCTCTCTCAAGTCTAGTGTGTCTCTTCTGCTGAATGTCAACTGGATACTTTGTACAGAAGACTAAAAATGAGTTCTGAACATGACAACTGTTATATCTTGCATTACTCACAGCAGACAGGTTTTCTTTTGGTATTTTCATGAATTTTCCTTTCCTCATATGTGTGTTTAATTTTTTGTTTCTATTTATTTTATTTTGTTGCTGTTCATTGCAATGGCTGTAGAATCATGGATTTTTAGGAAAAGACCTCTAAGATCATCAAGTCCAACTATTGATCTGACACTGCCAGATCCACCACTAAATTATGTCCCTAAATGCTACAGCTGCAAGGTTTTTTTATTACATCCAGCACTGGTGACTCTACCACTTCCTTAGGCAGCCTGTTCCAGTGCTTAACGGCTCTTTCTGGGAAAAAAATTTTCTTACATCCATTCTAAATCTTCCTGGTGCAACTTCACGCTATTTCCTCTTATCCTCTTTTTCACATGGGAGAAGAGAGCGACTTCCATCTGGCTACAGCCTCCTTTCAGGTAATTGTAGGGAGCAATAAGGCCTCCTCTGAGTTTCCTTTTTTCCAGGCTAAACAATCCCAGCTCCATCAAGTGCTCCAGCTGAGACTCGTGCTCCAGACCCTTTTCCAGCCTCACTGCCCCTTCTCTGGACACGCTCCAGCACCTCAATGTCTTTCTTGTATTGAGGGGCCCAAAGCAGAATCCAGGATTAGAATTGCAGCCTCACCAGTGCCCAGTACAGGGGGACAAACCCTGATCCTGCTGGACATTTCTGATCCAGGCCAGGATGCCTTTGGCTTTCTTGGCCACCTGGGCACACCTTGCTCTGTTCAGCTGCTGTCACAGCACCCCCAGGTCCTTCCCTGCAGGGCCACTTTCCAGCCACTGTCCCCAGCCTGTGGCACTGCCTGGGGTTGTTGTGACCCAAATGCAGGACCCAGCACTTGGCCTTGTTGAACCTCACACCACTGGCCTTGGTCCATCAGTCCAGCCTGTCCAGATCCCTCTGCAGACCCTTCCTGCCCTCCAGCAGATCAACACTCCCACCCAGCTGGGTGTCACCTGCAAATTGACTGAGGCTGCTGTCAATCCCTTCATACAGATCGTTGTTCACACAGATCATTCATAACTACAGTAAGCAGGAGTGTCCCCAGCACTGAGCCCTGGGGCACACATTTGTGACTGCCCAGAGTTACAAGTGTGGATGTGAGTCCATTCCCCACCACTCTCTGGGCCTGGCCAGAGAGGTTTTTTTCCAGTTTTTTTACACAGCTAATTGTGTACACTGCTCCATGAGCGGCCAGTTTCTGCAACAGAATGCTGTGGGAGAACATTTCAAAGGCTTCACTGAAGTCTGGGCCAACACTTTGACAGCCTCGTCCACTGAGTAGGTCAAGCTGTCACAACAGGAGATCAGCTCCATGACCTTTGCTGGCACCAAGGTCACAGTGACAGGCCTGCAGTTCCCCAGGCCGTTGTGGATGGGGTGACATTTGCTGACCTCCACTCCCCTGGGACCTCCCCAGTTAACCAAGACTGCTGGTAAATGATGGGAAAGTGGCTCTGTGAGCCCTTCTGCCAGCTGATCTACTGGGTGGATCCCAGCCACAGAGACTTGTGCTTGTCTAAGTGGTGGAGCAGGTTGCTGACCATTTCCCCTTGGATTATATTGGTTCTCCTATGTGGAACAGCTCTGCAGCTTTCACCCTCTGAAACTGAACATCACTGATTGCTCTCCTAAGCAAATCAGAATGAAACATGTTCATCCAACGTCATGCATAAGTCATTACTGAGAATTGGCACTTTTTCTGTTTGCAGATTCAGAAGGCAAATATTTTAGAGGAAAGATCAAAATGTTATTTATTAGTGTTGAGGTTAACAGTGTTCTTTCTTTTTGTTCCTTTAACTTCTTGACAGTGGGAGCAACTCGAGAACCCTGCAAGACAAAAACTGAGTGTAAGCTCTGTTCACCTCTAAGTTCATGTACATACTTGTAACTGCTTATGTTGCAGAAGTAAAAAACAAATCAAGTAATTTTTGTTTTCAAAAAGTGGACACCACCCCCAACCCTCTAATTGCAGAGTTCTGACATTCTACCTACCATAATTTTCTAGGAAATTAATTCTAAATAAATAAAATAACATGGCTCCCAAATAGTTCCATCCATTACTAATAATTCTGTTCTTCTAACTTATTTAGTAAAATAAATGATGTTGAATGTTTTTCTCACAGTCAAACAGATCACTGGGCAGTTTTGCACTTGTAATGCTTTTGAGAGATATGTGATATGCTTGAAAAAGATGCTGAGAGCCTTTCTTGACAGTTGAAGACAGGAGCATTTGTAATTCTTTAAGACTCTGTAGAAACATGGGGCTTACCTTTGTTACTGAACTGGGATTATTGAAAAAGAAACAGACTGGAGAGATAACGGTGACACTTTGATTATGCTGCTGCAGGCAGTAATAGCAAAAACTGTACAGCAAAAATTTGGCATTTAGATGAAATTAAGGACTGCTCTGAGGGTAGATTGAGGATCTGAAGAATATGTTAGTGCTGGTTGTTAATGCAAGAAGTGAATAAAACCTGAAAAAAGTCATTAATGGGGCTTGCTTTCAAATTCATCTTGTTGAAATTACAGTTTAAGGAGTAGGTCTTTCACTGACTGTTCATTTCTGGGATATGCATAATAAAAATAACTGCTGTTGAAGCCAGTGGTACAATCTGTTATGCTATGAAGAGATTAAGACTTTGCCATTCAGCTAAGTAGAGACATAGCTTCATGAAAGTCACTATATGTAGGTCACGGTATTTTAGTGTGTTCAAAGGCTCTTTATGTTTGGGAAGTGTGATCTGCATCTTGTTCTACAGCCTGGGAGTTTCTAAATAAATTCCTATTAGCTCTGCGTCTTCAGGGCTTTATTTTTGTTTGGTGGTGATGTTTGGTTGGGGTTTTTTTTTGTGTGCATGTGTTTGTAAAAGGTAAAGCTACTAACTGTGCTCTCCTTCTATGTCTGGAAAACTGTGTCTGTTCTTCCAGCATTTAATTGATGTTTTCCTATTGCCATGGGCACTTTCTGCCCTGTGTACAAACCTTCACGCTGTCTCTGACTGGCTTCTGCTATTGTTTAAAGAAAGAAATCACTAGGAATGCCTTTCAAAGGGCTTTTGGCTGAACTTAAATCCATATTCCTGAGCTTCAACCACACTGATTAAATATTTATAGCCATGATTTGTTGACATTGAAAAAGATTTGGCATGAATAAAAGGAAGTAGAAGTGCAGTGGGGACTCTGGCAGTCGCGTGTGTCGTGTTAATATTGGTTGACACAAACTGTGTTGGCTGTGCTTGTTTTTTAGTTTGTCCATGATGTACAGCAATGCTTTATTCCAGATGCTACTATTAGAAACAAGTCCAAGCATATTTTATGTAGTTCAGAAATGAGTTTGTATTTTAATTTGCCTGTATTTTAATTCTCTTGTCAGGAGTGTTAACTGCTCAATACGTTGTCCACTGCCTAGGGAGATCCCTTAGCTTTCTGGTATTATAAATGACTGGACACAATGAACTAAAATTGTATTAATTTTTTGGTCTGTATTTTTTTTGTTTTTTAGGTGCATTTTCCAGACACAGAGAGAGCAGAATGGCTCAACAAGGTAAGGAGAAATACTGTTCTCCCAAATGGGAAGGGACAGGGGGGAAAGCTGAGATTAAAATGAAAGGTGAGGCGAGAATCTGAGAACAGAGTAGTTTTAACTTTATGCTTTATACACTTGAAGTCTTTGGTTGTTGATCCATTTAGTCACAAGAAAGATTAAATTTAGTTTCATGGTCCTGAAATTATGAGTTTTATGAATGATTCAAAATGGCATTACAGTAATGACAGCTATAATTGTGTGGAAGTCATAGCAGCTGTAAACACAATCTTTAATTTTCTGCTAGTCTGGGATACTTTCCAGTTACTGTAGGTTCCTGACTTACAATCTAAAAATAAATGAAATCTTCAGTTTTGATTTGTGTGTGTGTGATAATCTAAGATATAAATCTATGTAGCTTACTTTTAAAAAAATATCATTCATTCAAAGAGCATAGAAGAACATGATTTAATTGAAAAATAGTAAGAAAAAAAGCAGTATAGAATTTTTAGGTAGAAAATTCAGATGCAGTGAGGTTCTGATTTTTTTACATTTATAACTTATTCATGTATTTAAAAACTGTACTTCCATGTGTATATTTTTTCTCCTTAGACTGTAAAACAGATGTGGCCTTTTATTTGTCAATTCATTGAGAAACTCTTTCGGGAAACCATAGAACCAGCAGTAAGAGGAGCCAACAACCACCTCAGTACCTTCAGTTTTACAAAGATTGATATTGGTCATCAGGTCAGTGTCTGGGGAAGTTTTTTAAGAGACCTTGTTTTACATAACATTTTCATGTAGCCTCTTCAAATCTACACAGAAATATTTCTGTGTGACACGTGGTTGTAAGCCTGATTCTGATTTCTGTTTTAACATGAAAATAAAAATGTGTGGGTTTTTTAGCAGAGGCTTTCTTGCATTTCCTGTCTGTGCTTCAGAAACTTGACTGAGAACTTGGAAACAGCTCAGTGTAGTAATGCCTGGTCACATGAAGAGCTCACAGCAATGTGATTTTAATATTGGTCATGCAATGCTTTACATTAAATGAGCAGGAACCATTATCCTTCTGTCAGATGATCCAAGTGCCGTTTTCTAGTAACAGATGCACTTCTAATGATGTTATGTGTGGAGTCAGACAAGGCTGCTGCCTTGGCTTTCCAAGGACTGCACATAACACAGCATCAAGGGCATACAGATGTTTGTTTCTGTTCCAGCCCATGAAAGGAGAGGTCTCATGCCTGCAGGAGAGCCTTTTGGACCAGTGCAAGCTGAGAGTGTTCCCTCTGCTTGCAGCAAGTTCAGCACTACTTAATCTTCTCTGCATTAACAAGAACTTTACTGCTTTCAGATGCAGTTTAACAGCTTCTGTTTGAAGTTGTCTTTCATGTTTCTGGTGCTTGTCATAAATAGAATTTCAAGGAAGGATTTAAAAATCAACACCCCCACAACACCCTCAAATGTTAGGAAACCTGAAATTAATTTTCAGGTGTGATAGAGGGGAATTATTTTTCCTCTATTTGTGACTCTGTTTCATGTGGGTTACAGTTCCTTGTGCTTTACTGCACCTTTTGTGTGTTGGGTTTATTATTCTTTTAATGGTAAATGGTTTTACAGAGAGCCTCTGTCCTGCTCTAGATATATTTGTATTACAGATTGTGGCATTCCTTTTAAGCTATACTAATTTTAAGTAGGTTTTAGATTAGCTTATGGTTCTGCAGCTGGACTGAGTAACCTTGGACATGACAAACATCAATTCTTACTTTATATTGCAGCCTTGATTGAGTTGATTGAGCTGCACAGCCCCAACACTGCAGTGAGATTTTGATTTTACATAAATTATCAAAAAGGTGTAAATAGAAATACAAAGATTTTTCAAGAAAAGAAAAACTCCAAAGTGAGGTTGTAAGTCATCCTCTCCTGCCTCCTGTTTGATGTTAAGGGCCTGAGTGTGTGATTGATCTGTGTTAATTGTGTATGAGGAAGGGAGAGAGGGGAGAGTGTGAACACAGTGATTTAGAGAGACAGCACAGAGTGGTTGACACAACTTTTTGTGGGAATTACGGATTCTTTTCCATCTATTCCCACTAAATTCCACTTCAGGCAATTTGTTTTTGTGTTTTTGTGAACTAAATTTGGCTTGTTGTTGTAGTTACACAGAAAAGAATGCTTTGGGAGTGTTGGACATACAACTCTACAGAGAAATCAGATGTTTATGCAGGGGAGAGGGAAAGCTTGATTATTAAATGTTTTGTAAATCTTGAAGTTTAGTCATCTATACCCAGGGTAATTGCTGGAAGGATTGTGGTTAATTGGATCATAGCAATGTATTTTTTATCCTTGAAATAAGAATTTGAACTAAATTGATAGCCTTACTTCACATCTTTTAATGTTTATAGTAGGTTCTTAACTTCAGGCATGAATATACCTATATTCACTTAGAAATTAAAGTTAAGAGTTTAATATACTTCTGTAGAAGAATCCAACTTTACCTTGCTTCATTGTTCCAGCCTCTGAGGATAAATGGTGTAAAAGTGTACACTGAAAATGTGGACAAAAGGCAGATCATTTTGGATCTTCAAATCAGGTAAACTTTATTGTTATATTACAGTGGGGGCCGTGCTTTATGATCTGCACATTGATTGGTTTGGCAGTTATGTTGGCCTGAAAGGAGAATTGCTTTGTTATGCAAATGTAGTTAGTTCTAATGGTGTATGAATGGAGGAATAAACTGCATGCTGTGAATAGTATTTATCTATGAGAATATCAAATCTGTGTGGTTTCATCATTAAAGTCATGTTTGTTAATTAAAAAATACTTTCCAAAGATAAAGCACTATCTTTGACTTTTCTCCTTAATGTATTAATACTTTACCATTAAATGTAGTATGAAATCTAAGATGTAAGATTTTTTGGATTTTTTGCTTTTCTCAGTTACTTAGATTTTTTTAATAAATATAGTATTAGAAAAAAATAATAATAGCTTCAGAAGTATTTTTGCTGTGTATTATATAATTCCAGAATGACTGTGCTCCATTGCTTCAGGTTTCTTTACTATTTCATCGTGACCCCTTTTATACAGGTTACTCAGTTAGGTCTACCCTACATTTACTCAAGTTATTCTCAACACAGTCTGCAGTTGCAGAGTTTTTTGGAAGTTCAGTCAGTGAACAGCAATGTTTTTATAATTGACCATCACAGGTCTGTGTTACCATGGCTGCTTTTGCCTGTTTGTGGGGTATGGAAAGGCCAAATTTATCAGTCAATGAGAGTCCAGCAAGGAGCAGCATTTTGTGTTCCTCACTGCTTCCCTGGCCAGGAGGATCATCAGGCATCTCAGCTTCAGAGGCACTTCCAAAATGTGAACGTGGTTATTCTTAAATTTGAATTATTTGTCTGAAGCTCAGCTATGTTGAAGCCTTTGCTGCTTTGGCAGAGCTGGGCAGCCCCCAGAGCAATAGGAGAAAAGGCTGCTGTCTCCTTCCCTGGGTTCCAGAGCAGGAGGGGGCTACATCTGTGAGCAGAGCCCAATCTTCATTGAATTGAATCACTTTATTCCTGTAGGAAAATGACAGCTGTCCAAATCAGGAATTGGTGTTGCTGGACAAAATATAACTCCTGAGAGCTTATTTCACTGGATGATTGTGTTAGCCACAATGAAGCAACTTCCTTCAATTTTCTCTTTGTTGCCACTTCTGACAGCAGCTCAGAGAGCAGCCCCACCTCTTCAGAGACGAGCCCTCAGGAAGACAAATTTGGCTGACCAAACAGTCCATAGAAATTGTTTTTGAGAAGCTCTGTCTGTTCCAAGACTACTCCTTCCCTTTATGGCAGAACTATTCATAGGAAGACAGAGTAAATCTAGTATTTTTTCTTTTTTAATTTCTGTACATCCTCATGCAGTAGATAAAAGTAAAAAGGGTAGCACGTGTGTACAAAACTTTCAGGAATAATGTCCTGTTACATAAACCTGAAGGAAATCTTCACCCATATGTCTCACTGTATTACCTTTCAGCCTGCTTAAAGAAGTGGTAGCCTGCTGCAATGGAATCCAGTGTAAAAGGCTGAAATAAACTCCTTGGAGTGGTTTAAATGACAATAACAGTGCTGGGTGAGCTGGGTGCCTGTTGAGCCCAGCAGCCTGTCCCTGCTGCCGGTGGCACAGGCTTCCAGCAGGAAAACGGAAATGAGAGCTCTGGAGTGACTGTCACAGCTTCTAGGAATTAAGGCTTAGACAAAACCATCATCAAAGGAAGTCCTGGCTCATATTTAAGACTTGTCCTTGGCACCTCATTCAGAAAGGACTGTTTTTCAAAGGCTTTTAGTATGCAAGTTTGACAGAGAGCCCCCCCAACCCCCTGTATCAGTTGTTACTGTTTGATGTTGTTTGCTTGTTAGTAGTTTGATTTATATATCCTCTGAGAGTCTTATCACTGGGATTGCATCAGTTGTAACAGGAACAACAAGCATCTCTTGGTGCATTTGGATACAGAGTTAAATACAGATACCAACCCTAAATTGTGTCTTACATTGCAGTTTTACAAGATTATAAAGAACAGCCTCACCCATCCTTTGGAGTTTTTATCCCTGTAGATTTTAATCTCCAGTTAAATTCGTTTGTAATAATTTTAATTTATTTCTAAGTTTAAAGTTAGGACCTTTCTATAAACCCTTCACTTTCTAAATACAGTTGAGAAGCAACTCTCAAACAAGCTCTCTAAACATTCATAAGAATAGTTGTAGGAAGCCAAGCCCTGTGGGGTGTGTAGTGAGGGAAGGAAGGAAAGATTTTATTTATATTTTTTCAGTTTAAAGTACATTAATTCTTTTAAGAATCCCCTTTTATCCTGCAGTTTCACTGTTGTGGCTTCTTTTAGCCCTTTCTGCTGTCAGTTGTATGTGGTGGGGTGTGTGCATTTGCTTTGGATCTTCCATAGTGCATTTAAGTAGTTTCAATGTGTCTCCAAAACTCTAGAGAGCTGAGGTTGGGTTTTTTTCCCTCTGCTTTTAATTTTAATTGCAAAAGGAGTGTTTTGGTTTAGTTTCTATTGTTTCTGCAAGGATATTGAGTGCATTATGATCATTGCTTCAGAGCAGTTTTCAGAACACTTTGGAACAGGTTTTGTGCATCACTCAGGATCCAATTAAGAATTTCACTCTAAGTAGCTTGAATAGCTAATCCACAAAGCACTCATTGGAGAATGTATTTAAAGGTTCAGTTTGAGGACCAGATTTGTGAAGGGAATGCTTTGCCTTTCTCTTACTGTGGAATTTATGTTAAAAAATTATCAAAACTCATTACAGTTTAAAAGTCTTGTTCTTGATGACAAATATGGGCAAGGAAAAAGTTTCAACTGCTTGATCAAATAAAGATAAAATCTAAACAAATTGTTAATAAAAAGAAATCTTGTATTTGCTAGAGTGAATGTAGTAAATACTTGGGTAAAGGTTATTGATTGACAGAAAACAAGATAAACTCAGTCAATTTAAACATGAACTGTAGCAAAGAAAGCACAAAAGAAGTTGAAGAAGTCATTGTTAATTGCCTGAGTTTTTTCAGCTTCTCATGACACAAAATAATTGATGCACTGAAAGAGTTTTAGGCTGCAGATTGAAACACATGGTAGAGTTTTTCAAATGTGGAGTATTGAATGAGGAGACTCACTATATTATACTGGCACAAGACAGATGCAAGAATAGGGCCTAAAAACTTTCTAAAACCAATTAAGATAGCCCAGTGTACAAAGCCATATATCCCTGTAATATGGGAAATATTTTTGCCATAACCTTTTAACTTTCTCTTCATTTTCTTCTGGGTATCTTCCATGGGCTACAATGACCACATCACACTTCTCTTTTGATTCAGCACAGCTGCTGTAAATGTTCTTATGAGAGTGTTCCCATTAAACTGTAATCTATCTCAGTGTTCTGTACCTTAAAGGGATCATAAATACTTCTGGAATATTATGATCTGAATGTATAGAATTTGCTTACTAAATGAGCTGTCAAGTTGTATGGCATATTACAGTGGAATTGAGTAGGCATTGACTGTTAATGGACCCAGCCAAATATCTTAGGGGATAAAACCATATTTAGCTTTATTATAAAGTTAAATGTTGTTGACTTGATCCCCTCAAATGCAGTTTGTTACTATTTTTACTTCAGTTTGTCATCATGTTGTTATGGATTTTCAAACAAGCATATTGCTTCCCAGCCTTCATAACACAAATAGTTCTGATGCTGCAGAGTGCTGAGATTGAGGTTTCAGTTGCAGGTTTTAATTGACCTTGCTTCTCTGTCTCATGTTGTTATGCAATTATATATATATATATATATGTGGGAGTGTATTTATATATATCTCTACTATCTCTATATATAGTTAGGTAAGTTAAAAATAGGAATTACTTAGTTTTAAATTGTGTATTAAAAGTTACATACCTATTTTTAAACTGTACAGTCACACTACATTCTTTCCAAGGAAAGCAACTGTCACCTTCCTTTGACATAGACCCCATCATGTTGTCTTCCAGTTCCCCAAACTGGCCATTGAACAAAAAAGATTCTGCATAGTGTTATCTTATGAATAGTCAAAAATAAATTCCAGTGATGGATGTTTATGGGAAAGTCTTGGTACTATTGTTTATTTCTCTTTAAGGAATTGATAAGTTTTGTATGTGTTGAAATTCCAAAGGCAGCACCACCACACACAGAGCAGAGGAGGATACAGATGATTTGGGTAATGGATATGTGGAATGCAGCAGCTCTCACTATTTTTTCTTCTGGTAGTAGTTTGTGGCCATCAGGCTCAGGGGTGGGAATGGCAATCCTGCTCTGCTCTTACTCCTACTGTAAGAGTAATTTATTTTATATTGACTTGAGCCTAGAATGGCTGATGAAGAGAGCAATTCCATTTTGTTTGCAATTCCCCAAGCATTTTTGTAATAAGATTGCTTCATATTCCCAAACACAGCTAACAGTGTTTCACTGTGCAGGCCAGGTCTGAGGAATGAATGTGCAGAAAGCTGGGCTCTGCTGCAGAAACTGGAACTGGATGCCCTGCAGAGAAAACAGTTTTCCCCTCCTTTCAGCATTGTCTGCTTTAATCTTGCTCACCTCTGTCCCACTTGGTTCTTTTTTCCATTTTCTTTACATGGGCAGTCTGTTCAGAAAGCTCTTCAGATTTTATTTGTCCTTCTGTTACAGCCTCTGTCTTAGGCAGTGTCCTCATCAGCTCCTCTCTCCCTACCTGGAGCATGGTATTCAGCCTGTTGGGTTTTGCTTTTAGCTCTCATTCTCTAGAATCATTGACCAATTCCTTCCTAAATCAGAATGTCAAGCTTTCTTCCTGAATTCCTTGTTGAGCCTCAAAATTAGTTTGTTTTCAGAACCAATGTGTCTCATAGCAGTACCAACTCTTAGAAAAAAAGGTTGCTCAGCTCTGCTGGTACATGCTTGACCTGCATGAGGCTTCAGGGAAAGCAGCTAAAAGTGCAAGCCTGAGTTGTGTGTGAATAATCTTGTAGCCTTGTAGCATGGACAGAATAGATGGGACTTCTTTTTACAACTTTGACAAATCTGAAATACAGGGCAGCATCTGGAAAATTTCAGTCACTTGACCTTGTGTCCCCAGAAATGGGATGTAAGAACTGTTCAGGGAAAAAATTGCATAGTTTTTAATATGTTCTCTTAATTTACTTCCTGCCTCTCTCCCTTCGGAAAGGGCTCAAGTGTTTTTGGCTTAAAACTTGCTTGGAAGATCATTCAGCTCAGCATGCCCTGCTTATTGAAATTCTAAATACGACTGGCTTTGCAAGTCTATGAATATTTCAGACAAGTTTCATTTTTAGCATAACCACCATCTCTGTCTAGTGCTTCTCATGATTATGTTAGATGAGAGTGAATTTGGGTACATTTACAATCAATGAGATCTGTGGAGAGCTTTCCTGAAATGGAATATGAATTTTGTGTCTATTATTTCCCAAAAGTAGGGCCTCATGCATGTTTCCTATTATGCATCCTTCTGGAGGTGGTAGCAAACTTAGGTATTAATTGGAGTGAATTTGATGACAATGATGATGTTTTGAAGGGGATGTTTTAGCAAACTGACATTGGTTTATGTTCTAATATTTCAACATGCATTTTTTGTGCATACACCGAGATATAAAATACATTGTCATGACAGTGCAAAACAGAACTAACAGGTTGTTGCAATTGAGTCTATAAAAGTGAAATGCATACTTTCTTTTTTGGTTTAGTTTTGTAGGAAACTGTGAAATTGATTTGGAGATCAAGAGATACTTCTGCAGAGCTGGTGTGAAAAGTATACAGGTGAAATTGAGTTTTCTTCTTTTGGTTTTCATATCACTAAATCACTGTTTTCTGATGAAATAATCTGTAAGAAAGAAAGATAATTGTGTAGTTTTGTAGCTTACTATTTTTTTCTCATTTGAATAGTACTGATACTGCAGTAAAATTTCAGTAACATGACTTAATAAAAGAAAAAAATCCTTTAAGATGTAGGACAAATATACAACATTTACTACAGGAAAAGCTGCAGATAATTTCACATCAAGCCAATGTAATGTGTCGTGTTCAAGTGATGTGTCAGTTTATGAAGGCACCATGGAGCTTAAAATTTGATGTCATTAGAATTACTGGTTTAGATGCAATTAGAATTGGTAGCCTTGCTTCTTATATTGTTTCTGAGATTTCCTGATAACAGATCTCTGCCTAAGGAGCAGAACTTGCTCTTTTGCATGTGTAACTTGACACACCTATAAGAATTTACCTGCTTTTGCTCCTATAAGAATTTAACTGCTTTTGCTCCCATACCTCTATATGCCACTGTGCTCTTGTGTCACATTTGTGTACATGGAGCTGTAGAAATAATCTACCTCACACTTTTAAGAAGTTACCACCAACATGATACAGATGAATGGAATGAATTTTTAAGCACAGCTGTTAAGTGCTTGTATGAATGTTTTTGGGTTTGAATGACATATAAAGAAAGAATTTATATATGCATATAAAATAAGTCCATAAGCAGGAATTTAATTAAACAAAAGTGTAAGCATTGACAGCAAATAAGTTTTATTTAAAACTTGACTAAAGTAAATTTCATTGTCTTTTGTTTCTTCCCCTTTCACAGATCCATGGCACCATGAGGGTTATCCTGGAACCACTAATTGGAGACATGCCCCTAATTGGAGCACTATCCCTTTTTTTCCTTAGGAAACCTGTAAGCACTTTTAGCTCCCTTTCCACTTTTTTTAGAGTGCTGATGACAGTAGTTAGAAAATGATGGAGCAAGAACTAGGCAGCAAAAGGAAGGAGTTTAGGAAATCTCTGCTCTTGGTGTAACTTTGACAGATAAGCACTGGGAAAAAATTATGAAACTAGCAGGAACTGAGCTAGATAATAATTACCTTGGAATTTGGAAGTGTGTTGAGTCAAAGCTGTCAGAATTTTCTTTCAAGTCTTCTGGGAAAGGAAAGATCAATAGATACCATCTAGATTGGTTGTAAAAAAACCAATTTTCTTGCTGTTCTCATGACATTCTGTAGGTAAGTATGATCTAACTTAAAATTTCACAAAATCTGTGTGAGATTGTTAAGAAAACTAGTGCTGGTGTTAGCACAGATTAAAATCAGAATTGGAAATTACCCACCTACTGTGAAGTTGTTGTCCTAGGCAGCAAATGGGCAATTTCCATTATATTTACCAGTGACCCTAGTATGAGGATGAATGCAACACATATAGTGAGATGGAATTAGAATTCAAAATGATCATGATAGTAGCAAAAGAGGAAAGCAGAAAGAAGGTCACAGAATTCAGCTGGAAAATGTGCTAGGCCAAAGTGCATGTTTGGGCAGGAGTAACAGTGAAACAAAGGTGAGCTGGTATGAAAATGGTACGGCCAAACTGCCATGTGTAAACAAGGGGACAGCCCTCAAATGCTTTCAGATTTAGACATGGCACTTCAACAAATCTTTTTTTTTTATAAAGGATAATATAATACACATTGCACTTGGCTGGTGGAAAGTTCTTTGATGTTGTGTATGTGTGTGTGAGGCAGTTTCAGCAATTTGAAGTTTGGTACTGCTTTTAATAAGTATCCGTAAGAGCTTAACAGAAAATGTGAACAACATGGAAATTCTTATGCTCTCCAGACTTCTTTAAAGAAATTCATTGTTTCCATCTCTTACTTAAAAGTATATTTTCCAGTGGAAGCTTTCCTTGAATTAAACATTAAAACTTACTATGTCAAGGTTTAGCAGTTTCAGACTGGCAGGTTACAAATTACAAGTGTATGGGTTTAGACACTTTGAAGCATCTCAAATTGATCATCTTGGTTTCACCAGCAGTCTGAAACTCTGAAAAGTTTGAGAAGTTGATCTAAGCTTGGGGGAGAGAGTGAATTCTTCAACAGCTTTAGGAAATACGTTGTTACTTTCTTCAAAGAAATCCCATTCTTGTGATACAGTTCTTTTGAGCAGTCCAATGATAAATTTTGGTACCCTGTTGAAAAATAGGTTTGGTTTTAGGTGTTTATGTATGGCCTAGAAAAAATTTCCGTCACTTGTGTTATTTGTGTGGCTTGTTTCATCTGTCTAGAGAAACCATGTGTGCTCGAGTAGAAGGAATGGAGACTTCAATCTTAGTAAAATATGCAAGAATTTGGAAATATTATGTGACCAATTTAGTCAGTGTTTTTGTAAAAGTGAATTAGTTCATGCAAAACTGGTAAGACATCGTTGCTCTTATTTGGAAATAGTTGAGGAAGTACATTGGGATGAACCAAATTTGGATTTCCACAGATTTTGAAGTGAGCCTAAACACTAGGAGATGTCTTCTTAAATTTCACCTCATTTTTAATCTCTGGCTCTTCAGTAAGTGCAGGACAACTATTAATCTTCATGTTTATCCTAACAAAGTCAGCATGGCCCTGAAAAGGATTGAGTGCTGTCTTATGCTGGTTTGCACTGTGTAATTGTTAGCATACCCTCTGATACATTTTGCTGTTTAATCCTCTCCTAAACAATTTCCATACTCAGTACAGTCCCCAGCTCATTCCAGGGACCAGCCAATAAACAAGTTAAATGCAAACATTGTGGTTTAGAGGAGCAGGGAGAAAAGTGTAGCTGTGTGGAGGGAGGTGTTGCCTTTTTTTTCCTACAGGAATAACGTTTCTCCATTGTATAGGTGTGGTTTGGGTTGTCTCTCTGTTCTGTTTTGTACAGTCCTGCTGCAGAAGCTGTTCTGACACACACTGTGCTAGAGCCATGACCTGATTGCTGCCCTGGGTGCCTCCTGCAGATGCTTCTGTTTGGTGCCTTCTTGGGGAGAGCTGGGAAAGCTGGCAGGGAGCAATCAGCAGCAGGAATCCTTAGAAGCAGTTGCTGGCTCTGCTCTGCTTGCCAGCATCCTGCTCTGGAAGGAGATACCCAAACCTTCCATTTCTGGTACTCCCAGAGCCTTCTCCAAGTAGATTTTAACTCTGGTACCTGTGCCCACTCTTTTCTAAGTGTGATGCATCTGCAAAGTGCTTCACTAGGACAATTTGCACCCGAGAGAAAAAACTGAAAACATACCAAGAGAAACACTTCTCATTTGGGTCAGTTTCTGAACTGATCAAAGCTTCTGAACTTTGGGAAATACTTTGTCTGTAGTAATTTTGTCTTTTTGTCAGTGCTACCCCCTGACACTTTATTAGTAGGACAGAAAAAAAAGGATGGGAAATATAGTGGAGTATCAGCTTGGACTAAAAGTCAGGCCCTCCCCAAAAGTATTCAGTTACAAAAATGTTAAAACAGTTTTTCACCTGCCTTCACTTAAAAACTAAGGTAGTGGTCAAGGTCTGAGCAAACCTAAGGATAAATAGTTCAAAAAATAAGCTGAGATTGCCCATAACTTTGACAGTTATCTGTGGCTGTTCAGCTTTCTCCAAGCTGACTTCTCTCCCCACCACAGTGTGTTTTCTTAGTGTTTATTTTTCTAACTTCTGTAGAAAAATGTAAAATAATGCTTATTATAGCAAGAACCAAATTCTGTTGTCTTACTAGAGAGCAAGTGGCTGCAGCCAAAGAAAGCTTTTCTTAAATATTTTTGTTAGAAGAGAAGAGGAATTAGCTGGCAGCTAGCATTAGATTTTGTTCTCATATTTTCCAGTCTAAAGTAACTGGCAACAATTCCTCTTGCTTTGTATCATCTGTTTGCTGGACTTAATGACTATATAAGGCAACATGGCTTGTGAGTTTACCAGTCTCATATTTCTGAGTAATGCAAAAGGTTTTGATATTTCAGGAGTTCTTACATATTATGAAACTTCCTATATACTGTATTTTGGTGTTGTTACTGTGAAGAAGGTGCCAAAAGTTTCATCAACTTATAAAATAAGCCCAAATATGTAGGACATTTCCAGGGAGGGAAATATGTGCATTCTAATGTTTGAAGTAGTCTTTTAAACCTCCGAGTGTCAGTGCTAGAGAGAAGGTAGCACTGGATTAACAGTCAGGATTTGTGAGGTTCTTTTAATATTTCTCACCATATTAGGGTTATTTATATTTACCACATAGTTGGTTCTCAAAGTTTTAGTTATAGTTTTACCTTTAGCACAAATTAGTATATAGTTATTTTGACTTGTGGTTCAGTTATAGAAGTTTGTGAGTTACAGTTGTACTGTAAATGGGTGATTTTCAAAAATGTTTAGTGGCACTCTCAGAATTGAGGGTGTGTCCTTACCCAACCGTTTTCTCTTAATAAAAGCCAAAACCCTCCCAGTAAGACAAACACATGAAAGTACTATTGTTCTAAAAAGAACAATGTCTGGAAATCAGGATGTCTTCCAGGAAAAATGGGCAGCTCTTCCAAAGCTCTCACTTTCAGATTCACAGTTTTATCTTCCTCTTGCAGACTTGAGTACCACCCACCTTCTACTCACTTTACAGATTGGTTCTGTCCTGTAGTTTCAATGAATTTTTACATAGGTTTAATTTCATTTAATATTGTCTGCCTTTGGAAAACTGGCTGGATGGCACTTTCAAAATTTTAAGTCCTGATGAAAATTAGACTCAAAAAGAAGTGCTTGCAGCCATAATGAGTCGTAGTGAAATGGCTGGAAATAAAATGGTTATGTAGAGTGCCTCTTGAACATATGGAACTGTCAGGTTTGTGGAACACCTGGATAAATGCTGATGCACAGCTACTGTTAGAATAATATTTATTAAGAATGAATCTTGTTGCTTATGAAGTGAATGATTTGCACTGCTACTCAGCATACTTATAATTTGCTATAAATTACATTTTTTCTCTGTGACTTTGGTAGCTTATGGGATGTTTTAAGGGCCATCACAGTCGATGTTTCCACAGTACCTTATTCTTTTCTCACTGTGCTCTCCCATTTGATATTGTTGTCTTTCTTACACCAGTGCTGAAACTTCTGCTGCTGGAGGAAGCTGGCTGAGGGACAGGAGCTGTCAGGATATTAAACACCCTAAGAAGTGCCCAGTTTCCTGTCCTTCAGATATATTTTAGTTGCCTGAGCTCATTAAAGTCAGGAGAGTGTCAAGACTGGTGTGAGGGTGTGAACCAAAATGCAAACTGGTAGAAGGGTAGGAAGGAGGAGAGAAGGTGGAGAGAATTGGCTTGAATGAAGCAGTGAGTAGCTGACACTATGGAGAACAGCAGGTGCACTGGATTTGTGCAAAGCCAGCTGTAATCCTTCTTCTGGTCACTTCAGCTCACTTGACTGCTGTGTCTTCTGCCCCCTCAAGAATACATCTTACCTCTCCAGCAGTTGTCTCATTTAAATCTTGAGAGAGTTACAACTGAAAAACTTTTAAACTCCATTTCTGTGCAGAGATATGCTGTGTTTCCTCTAGCAACCAATGGGAATACTACAGCACCTGCTCTGTGTAGTGTTGTTTGAGAGGTTGAGTTTATTATGCATTTCCTGGGAGGTACATTGGATAATGTTACATGTTAAATTATTACAACAATGGCAGCACTGCAGTATTGTAGGTGGTGATGGGCTTTGCTCTACTAACAAACAAATTGTATCCTGTCTCTGGATAGCCATTCATGAGTAACAGCAAAGGGATGTTAGTCCCCTCCTTGTAATACATTCCTGAGAAGAATCACACCTTATCCCATGGAATTGCATCCTCCTGGCCTGTAGTAGAGCTGGACTTTTCCTACAACAGCCCTTACACTTCCATAACTCGTTCAGCAGGAAGTTGTTAACAAGCATTTTAAAATACTCTGTGGCTTCTCTTCTGAGAATTAATATTGCTTATGGCAGCCAAATAAAGCCACAAGGTTGGGAGTGTTTAGAGGCTGCTTTTTGTACTTCCGTGAACTTTATTTATGGCTCTGTGTATTCTACATTCCAGTACATATTTTTCACTTTGTAAAGGTTTCTAGGGTCTTGAGAATACCAAATGTGCATAGAGGTGCTTGTTGGTTTTTAGCTTGTCTTTTCTTACTGGCTGAAGGGGTTTTTTATAGTAAATTCTTTTAATTTTATTTCTTAACCTCTTCCAATGTATGTGTTGCATTAGTTCTCAGTAAGAACTATAGTATGATGTGAATTTCTTGGTTTTCAGGGAAATAACCAAATTTGTTTTCACTTCTCTGAGCAGAGGAAGACTTGTAAGAGGTTTGAGTAACAAGACACACAGACTGCTTCACTGGAAAGTGTAACTGGTGTCTGGAATCTTGCCTTTGTCCAGTGAGCTGCTTGGTAAAGTCTGCAAGGCACTTCACCTCTCTTTGCAGTGTGTTGTGGAAAGACACCATCGTTTCTGGCTTCTGGCAGAATTTCACTGAGTGACAAATCCTGCACGCAGTTTTTCCAGTGCCCTGTTAGTTCTGCTGCAGAGAACCAGCTGGCATTCTCTGAATTTAGCTAAACTAAGAGAATTATGCATTGCTTAAAGTGGTGAAAGGAAATTAGATTGTTAAGCTATTTTTTAAATATGGAAAGTTTTTAGATTGGGTGCTTGATAAAAGATTCATCAGCTGGCTGTCCTTTGCTTGCTCCCTTTTTGTCCATGAGACTCTTCAGTTACTTGTGATGGCAACATTTGTGTAACTTCTGTCAGAACCACACCTTAGGGGTCCTGCTCTTCTCCAGCAAGCCATGGTGGCATGGCAGTGCCCAAAACAGAGAATGAAAACCCTTGGTTATTTTGCTGGACTCTGGCTGGGGGGCTCTCCCCTGCCTATGAAGAAATTCTTTGCCTCCTTTTTTTCTCACTCTGCTGCGTGTGAGTCTGCTGTCAGTGTTATTTCCATACTTTTGCAGGTATAAGGTTTTTTTTTTCTGACTTGCCTTTTGGAAAATTCTTCCTAAGTTACAAACAGTGTATCTATTGTTGGTCTGATTATGTTTGAAAACTGCAGACTTGAAGCAACTTCATTGAAAAGAAACGGGTTGATTGCAGGGAGGAGATAGAACACTAAAAAAAATAATAAAATTTAAAAAATCATTTCTCCCTAACAATATCTGTAGACTAAGATTAGAGTTTGTGTTACTGCTGGGTGGGTGGTTCTGGTAGAACTGGAAACAAAGCTCTGTGGTGGGCAAACGCAACAAACTTTATCTGCAAGGAGAACTTACCTCCAAAGCCCAAACAGTGAAAGCTTGATTATGTCAGGGGTTTGAAGGCTCATATTCCTTCCAAAACATTAATGGCTTAAGATTTATTTGCAAAGCTTTTCTAATAATCCTGTAAAGTGCTTAGCCATAGTAATGTTTCTTAATTTCTGAGCTTCAGCTTCAAATGGAGGAGGATTTGTCTTTAACATTTTTGAAATTGGTCTTTGTTTTTATTCCTGTACATTAAGTGGATGAAGAGAATTTCTGATAGTATATGTACTGATTGTATTCTTTGTCTAAATGACCATTTTTAGTAGCACAAATCTCAGGTTTTTTGTGTAATTGTTTTTCATGCTTCATGCTGTAAGGATTGATGATGGAATTAATGGGTGGGCTTGTTTTTTAGCAGAGATGTGTTATAATCAAAATATTGACTTGTCAGGTTGTACCATAGGCCCTGTTTCTGTTTCATATGCTGTGTTGCAACCTTTTGAAATGTTTTTTAGTCACGTCAATGGAAAGTGTCACTTCTCAGTGGCATCTCTCAAGTTGTTCTTGGTTTTCATTTGGGCTGTGGCAGTTACTACAGAAACCACTGTGATAAACGTTTCAGTCCAGTGCAGGAGATGTTTCTCAATGTTGAATTTCAACATGCATTGTGTTGCTCAATGCATTTATTCAGTGAAGTCTGTTTAGAAGACAGCACAGGACTTGCTGTGTTAGTTGCTGTATGCAATACAGTGAACAAAAAGATGAAAATGAGAGGAAATGGAAATATTTTGTCATTTGCTATTTAATCTGAAAACATCATTATGTAAAAATGTTAAATACAGGATGCAGGTATGGACATCTCAGGATAGAGACCACTTTTGGAAGGTATTTATGGTGTCCATTTGCTTCTATTTTGCTTATTAATAAAGAAAAAGCAAGTTATATAATTAATGGGGTTCTTTGTCTTAAAACAGTGTAAAATTACTTCTTCTAGAAGCCTGATTGACTGCACAGATTTTTAAAGTCTCATAATGTACAGACAAAACTTGTGATTAGAACAAGAGAATTAGTCTGAATACTCAAACTGTGGTTAGTCTAATCAGCTACTACCAAGCTATTGTTTGCTATATTACTTAAAAATGCATGGGTTTGCATTATTGAGGAAGTATTATTAAACCAAAATTATTCACACTGTTAGACTTCTCATCCTGGTTCAATTAACTATTTCTTAACTTTTTTTTTTAAGATTTAAGATGAGGAGGAGATTTGAGAACATATACTAATAAAGGAAGAATGTACTGAAATTATCTTAGTTTTTTCTGAATGTAAATGTTCTGTGTTCTAGCTCTTTGTTTGTTTTTGTAGAACTGTATAGCTAAAGCTTACATCCCAATGTAAAAGAACCCATTTTATAACAAATTATTTTCAGCAAGGGTTTTTTTACATTTGGAAATGAAAAACCTCATAGCTTTCAGTTGATAATCATGTAGAAAAAAAAATTACAGCACCTTAAAAAAAATTAAAAGACTATTCCACATACAGTATGGGTTGGAGCTAAGCACTTATTCTCTTCTGAAAGGTATTACTGCCATTTAGCCTTGCTAGTGTTCCATAAATAGGTGAGCATTAACCTTTTCTCACTAAAATAATCCTGCTAGGACTCTGATAGAAAGTGAGCAAAACTAATTGTAAATGAGGCACTTTAAAAAGACATTGAATACAAAATGGTCCTGCAGCCAGTGATAGCTTTGTGCTTTCACCTAAAGAAGGAATCAATCAGGAAAGTCAGCAGTCTCTGTAGAACTTTTAAATCTCTGAAGAATGTTTTTACTCTAGATTCTTACAGTCTGGTTTCATGCATAAGAAATGTATTTGATCAGGTAGATGGTTTAGTCTGAATTTAGCTTCCCTCACGTGCGTGACTCTGTAGAGAGGGGACATCTGAAACAGGAACTCTGACCTTCTGGAGAAATTACTGGGTGGAATTATTCCATGATGGGGAAAGATGTAAATTTTCTGCCTCAAGGACGATGTCTCCTACCCCATCTGCAGATTTGCAGCTGTGAAACAGATTTGGGGCCAGTGTAGCAGAGGAGGGCCTGGGAGCATCCAAGCCAGCAGAGCCTGAACTGCACTGAAGCACCAGGAGAAAGGGGAAGTGGTCACTTCTGAGAGACTCCTGGCCCCATGTGCCATCCTGAGCTGTTTTCTCATGAGGTTTGTGACTGCCTGGACCTCACATGCAGCATGTTGTCTACTGTTAGAGCTTGTCTGGCCTCAGACTATCACCCACTGCTGCTCTTGGTGTCTGGGGATCAACACCACTTCCAGGGGGGACCTGGAAAGTGTGAAATGTGACTCCAGCATGGCTCTGGAGGGAACACAGGGGCACAATTGGTGATCTCGGTCCTGCTGGTAAAGTTGAAGAGACAAGAACGTGATTTGGAGTAGCCAGGGGGGAGTCATGAGCAGGAAACCGTGGTTAACCAAGCCAGTTCCCCTCTGTGATCAGAGGGCTGGCTCGGTGGATGAGGGAAGAGCTACGGATACAGCTTAGCTTGACTTCAGTAAAGCTTTTGGCACTGTCTTGTGCAACATCCTCATAGGTAAACTGTTAAATACAGAGCAGATAAATGGACAGCTTGGTTGAAAAGTGGTTAAACTCTTCAGGCTGAGTGAGTTGTGGTCAGCAAAATGAAGTTTAGCTGGAGGACAGTCAGGAGTAGTTTACCCCGGGGTAAATTCTGGAGCCAACACAAATTCATGGCTGTTCTGGATGGCAGACAGAGTGTGCTCTCAGCAAGTTTGCTTGCTTGAAACTGGGAACAGTGCTTGATACACATGATAGTTGTACTGCTATTTAGAGGGGCTTTGACAAGCTGGAGAAATGTGCCTACAGGAATCTCATGAAGTTCAACAAATGGAAATATAAACTCTTGTGCCTAGGAAGGAATAACCCTGGACAGGCTTGGGGGCTGAGTGGCAGGGAAGCAGCTTTGCTGAAAAAGATACAGGCTGTTCAGCTGGCAGAAAGGGGAAGCCAGAGGTGTGCACTTGTGACAAAGAAGGCCGGCAGCACCCTGGGCTGCATTAGAGGCATTGTCAGCTGGTTGAGGGAGATTTTTCCTTTCTCCACAGCACTGGTGAGGTACATCTGGAGGGCAGTGTGGGGTTCCCCAGTACAACAGAGACAGGGACATGCTGGAATAAGTCCAGTGAAGGGCCACAAAGATAATGAAGGTAGTGGGCTTCTCTGGTGACATCATGCTCCAGTCCTTTAACCATCTTCATGACACTCAGGATGCCCTCAGCCCTGTTGGTGGCAAGGGAACTGTGCAGTCTGCTCATGCAGATTGTTGCAGTACATCCCATGATAGATCTTGCCTTTTGTTCTGGAATATCTGGTTATTACATCTTGCTTTTTTTATTGAAAGGATAATGTTTTTCTTTTTTCTGCTTAATTGTTTGTTACAGTTAGGCCTGGTAATATTGTTCATAGGTAACATTGTAGTTAAAATATTTGTCACCATTACAAAAGTATATTAAGTAACAATGCTCCCTATATGAGTAAATCTGTTATGTGTTATCTTTACTGGAAGAATTCACAAAGGAAATCACTAATTAAACTATTAATAGATCCTTTGTAAAAGAATGGTATGTGCTATTTTTAAGAAAGAAAGTGAAGGTAGGGTAAGGATTCCTGTCTGTGAAAATATACATTTGTTCTTTTAGATATTTGTTGGTTTATTTTAGCATTTAGCTGAAGCACCACAATCAGGTTCTCAGCTGAGGAATATCAAAACCCTTTTCTCATGCAGATGTACTAAGATTGGGTGAGTTGGATTTGGAAACAGGGTGGTAACTGGGTGGGTTTGGATTTGTTTGTTGATTAAATATTCTGTTAAATTCTGTGAAGTTAATAGAAATCATTCAATGAAGGCAGAACTAAGGGAACTCAGGTCTGTTGGTTTTGCTGTCTAGTTTAGAATAGTATAGGATCAAAAAGGATACTTTAAATTAGATTTTAATGCCAGCAATGCTGAAACAGAATAAATACCTTTATAAGGCATAATTTTCTGCAAAGATTTTCAGTGAAGAAAATAAGCATGATCTAGCTATGAGTTATCCCTTTTAATTATTTCCGAGGATTTTTCTCCCTTTGATACTTAATCCTGTTGATACCTTTCTTCTTCATCAGTGATAGAAGGAACTTGTGCCTTGAAAACAGCCTCTTACATTTGCAAGCTGTTATCACATCTTCCTGCCACCTTCTTAATCCAAATTCTTCATTCTTTCTGTTGGTTATGTCTTCTAGATCTCCTATTTTCCTGGTCTCATATGGGATTCTTTGTCAGTTTATCATAATTTGCAAATTCATGTTAATAACTGTTCATCTGGAACAGGTGTATGGTGACTCCAGAAATATTCCTCTAGAAAATAGGACCACATTTCATTATTTTATATGGGTTGTACAGAGTAGATCCTGTGTATTTGTGTATATTGAGGAGTGTGTATTTATGGGAATGGTGGAAGAGTGGATAAGAGAACGATGAAAATTTTTATAACTTTTAAAAAATGTGTCTACAATTTCTTAAAAATAGAAGAGGCTTGTTTTGTTTGTTTAAGAAAATCCTGGAAAGTGGTTAATTCTCTACTGATCAGAATCTATAACAATTGTGTTTATTTCTTCAGTATTATGAATTCTAAGCTGATTCTCTTTTTTTTTTTTCATCCTTCCCCCACCCTCCCCTTATCTCTGTAATTCACAGCTTTTGGAAATTAACTGGACTGGACTGACCAATCTTCTGGATGTTCCAGGACTGAAGTGAGTAAACCTAAAGCATTGTTTGCTATATCTGCACCCCAGTAAAGCCCAAAAATCTTAAGACCATCAGTTGAATAGTTTCTAGGTTAGATGATTCTTAGCAGTTCTCTTTTAATGTAGAATAATATGAAATTGCTCAATTTGCAGAAAGTAGTGATTTCACCACAAGCCAAAGTTATGCCAAAAGCATATCTAGTAGGTCTTGTTAAAAATAGTTCGAAAATATAATTTGTAATGTACTTCTTTTAGTGTTCTCAGCCTTTTCAAATTTCCAGAATCCTCTGAATTTTCTACTGCCATGTCCTATAACAGCAGAAAGACAAAGAGACCTGTTTTATGCCAGCATGTTCATATCTTGGTTCTTGGCTTTGTATGCCAATCCATCTCTATTTGCTTGTGCAAAGGTAGTTAGAAATACCTTAAGACTATTCAAATTAAATTGTTTCTAATATCTTCAAGTGCTTACTTTTAAAGCTTTTTGTTTATTATGTAAAGATCAAGTGGAATAGCAAAAATATTGACCGTATATAGCTATAAAATAGCTTAGCTTATTCAGAGCTTTTCCTAATACCACATGATAAAATCCCAAATTAAAAAGCATCAATAGAGGTGCAAATTGGGCTGTTTTGAATCATTACAAACCTGATAAAGTTAAATCCGTGAATATATTAATATTTATCAGGCTTTAATAGTTACCAAGGGGCTTTTTAATGTGGAGACAATGGCCAAGGAGATAATGAAGGATCCTAGACACAGCTGGATTTTGTGAATTCCTCTTTTATTAGATCCATACTCTCAAGCATTGGCTGACTCCAGAATTATTTTTTATTGTTTCAAAACAGGAGTTTGAATTTAGGTATTAAATTAATCCCTTAGCAATCAGTTGCATGACTGAAGTGACTTTTGCTTTCCTCAGACACATGAAGCCATTGCATGGAATCCCAGCTGAACAGTTTGAAATTAGAACTTGCATTAAGTAGGTTAATGGCTGCAAGAATTGCTCATGTTTCAAATCTGCTTAAGACTGTCTCTGAGGACAGAGGTGTTCTTGAAGTGTGAGAGAAAATGGCTTCCAAAGTACAGCTTCTGAGGAATAATTCACTCTTTGGATATAACATGACTAAATTTACATTTAGTACTTAACTTTACTAGGCTCCTGAGACACATCCTGCTGCATGTTTGCCTGACTGCAAACACAAAACCTCAGATGTAAACAAAGTCTCGCCAAATATCTCAAGTTTATGGTTTCCAGAGCAACCAAAGTTGGCCACATATGCACAAAGCGGTGCCATCCAGACGTGGTATAGTTTCTATAGTAACTGTAACTGAGGTGACTCATGCTCTGCCTTGCCAAGAAGTTTCTTTAGTGCTTCATTTGTTTGTCTTATCAGTATAGATAAGTTGTGTATTTTGGTCTGCCAACTTGACATATTGTAGTTGTTATAAACTATGATGAGCAAGAGATTGCTGCCACCACAGGTACCCTTTTAGTCCCCCAGCTGTTGGCTGCACACTAAACTGTTATTTGTGCTCTGTTTGGAGATGTGTTCTACTAATTGAATTCCAGCCTTAGCTGCTGGAAACTTCCCTGTCAGCTGTAACAATTTTCATTGCTTTTTCTATATGACTCCACAAGGAGAAGGACACACAAGTAATTCATATTCCATCATTAGTGTAGCTTGTGGAGAAGAGGAATTAAAATCTCCGTGTGAGGAGGAGCCAGGCTGTGAGAATACTCAAGTGCTTTCAGGGGGGATGTGGATGATGGGAAGATGTGAGGTTGCTTGAAAACACTGAAAGCACACCATGCAGACAGAAATGTGCTGTCTCTGCAATATGGACAAAGACAGCACAGGAAAAATAGACAGCTGATAAAAATGGATAAAAATTAGGTAGAGCTAAGTAGAGAGCAATACAAAAGAGTAAGCAACTAACAATTACTTTTCTGCAATGAAATTGAGCTTTTGAAGACAGTCTAATAAACTGTGTGGAGCATTGCACACTTGTTTCATTGTTTTGAACTGAAAAAATAATTGTACACAGAACCATTGACTGAAGTTTGATGATCTTAGGAAGCTATTTTTAATGATGCATCAACATAAGGGTTTATATTAATGCACCTTCCTCTGTTGCTTGCAGTGTTTTGTCTCTGTTTCCCATAGATCAGACCACTTAGTTTAGATAACAGGAAATGTAAAAGATTGTAAATTTTGCCTTGTATTTGTGAAGAATAGTTTATACCCCAGCTGCCTAATACTAGATGAGATTTCAACATCTTGAAAGCATCATGTTGTTTCAGAATTCATTTAGTTCATTAGTTGCATACAATCTTCAGTGTTCTTTTTCAGCTCCCTATATTTAAAGTTATGGTATCTGCTACCTTCTCAGAGTCCAGTTTCTCTAAGTGAAACTTGCTGAAACTTCATTAATGCTGCCTCATTTTTGTCAGGTGTTTTAGTGAAATTCAAGTAGTAAGCTTGGGATAAAACTGTGACTGACCTTTGGAATCAGAGCTGGGGTTTGGTTCTGGCATAAAGGATTGTGAGTCCTCCCAGTTCTTGGGCTGTGTTTCTTTCTCTTATTTAAGGAGATTTGCTGTAGCTCCATTTGAACATCAGTCAGTCTCTGAACCTTATGCTAGTCTAGAGTAGGTTCATTTATGCCTGTGATTACACAAATTCTGTGATCTTAAGGAAATACTAGAGAAGAGCAGGGCAGCCTTTCATGGCAGCTCTGGTACCATTGCTTTGCTTGCACTGTTCCTTTGCTTTCTGTGACCTAGGTGGGATGGTTTTCTCCATTTTTCATCTGTTCTTAAGGGATAGAGCATAAAGGCAGAGCTTTCTCTTCATGCCAAATAAGGACAGTAACAAAAACAGGAACAAAAAGGCTTATCTCGTCTCTATACTGGAGTTTTGTCATTAGACTTGTATTTTGAAAAATGTGATTGTTGCTTGTGTAGTTGCCATCACCTCAGCTTGGGTTTGGTTCTTCTTTTCCTTTTAACGTTAAGACTGGTTGAGATGCTTATCTTCAATTTTTTGTCAGCTCTTAACAAAATAATTAATTCTATGTTCTTAGCTCATTTCAGAGAGTTTAGCATACATAAATTGAAAATTAGACATTTGGCCAAATGAAACATAAAAGTTTGAAAAGCAACATGTTTAAATAATGGCTAAATGAAGCTGTTCTTTAGGTAACATGATTATCTTGTAGTATTAATCTTAAAAGTTATTGAAACTCTGAATTTCTAGGTTTCAGGTAGAAGGAAAATCTCTGTAAATGTGATTGGATAAGCTCTGCATTAGGGGAGGGGAGTGAAGATTCTTTGGGGCAAATGTGCATTAGCTCATACAAATGGAGAGGAAACTTTTCCTCTGAGCAATATCTTAACATTATCCCTTGTTTCCTCTTTCTAACCACAGGCCTGCACAGACCTATCCATTATATATCCATGATTTTAATTCAGCCTTGAGCTCCTTCTGTTCCTATTGTTCTGAAAAACCATTAAAAAGTCAGCCATGTTCCATCATGTATTGTAGTAATCTGGATTTACAGAGGAAGTGGGCAGCCAAGAGGATGCAGGATGTTCAGGTTGCAGATCTTTGGCATGAAAATCAGTGTGCATTTCTGCTGGGCCAGATTGTATTTAATGGGTTCATTCTGTTGCCCATCTCTAGCATAATGTTAATTGCTCACCACTACATTTTCTTTCCAAATGAAACCCTAACATGTATCACATTTCACTGCAGCTTTTGTGTTTTTATATTCTAGCTCGTGAGTCAGAGCTATTCCCAGCTACAGATTCAGTCTTAGAAAAGCTTCACAAGGTGCTCACACACAAGTGCTTCAGCCAGAGATGTTCAGAGTAATCAAACATTATCTGCAGCTTGATTTCACAAAGACTGTAAAAAGGGAATCATGGAGTGTATTTAGGAGAAATTGCAGCTCCACCAGCTTTAGTGAGAATGCAGCTCTGCAGTTCAGAGTATCTCAAGTATTGCTGTAATTACCTCTCTGAACCTTTCTGCATCCTCCTGAGATGTCCTGGGTACTTGTGTTCCATGTTCTGCCTTCTGCCTGTGGAGAATGTGTGAAACCAGAGCTGTTGTTCTGACAATGATTTGTTCTCAGTTCAGACCTGAGCTGGGTGACCTTGCACCTTAGGAAATCATTCTCTTCTCTGTGCAGGGGTGTGGAGTTGGGTTTTGCATGATTCATTACCAGTGTGGTTGCACTGCCACTCCCTTTTCACTGAACCAAACCTGTTTTGGTTCCCTGGGCTATATTTTACTCAGCCATGAGCTTGTGTTCTGTGTGTCTGTGGTTTAAGTGATGGTCCTCCCAGCTCAGGAGGACAACTGGTTTCATAACAGTACAGGAATGGGTAGCCAAACTACGAAGGACAGAGAAATTATTATTGAAATACAAAAATAAATAAACAGTCACCATCTGCTTGGATATATGCATTAGAGGCAAAAGTACTTATGCAATAGCCTTTTACCCAGGCTAGATGTAAAAAGCAAGAGGGAGGGGGAAATTTGGCTGTGGCAGGGAAATGCGAATTTTATATTCACCCCTGTGGCTTCTGCTGTTCAGTGTCTGCTGCTTCCACCTGGTGGCCGTTTGGGCAAGAATCCTTTATTTTACATTTATAAACCAAATGTGTCTTCTACTCCCCCAGAAAGGCAAAAACTTTCTCCATTTAGGTTGTTAAGCAGCAAAAGGAATATTCTGTTGAAGTAACTGAGGATTCTTTTCTCCAACAGTGGCTTATCAGATACAATAATATTGGATATAATATCCAACTACTTGGTCCTTCCAAACAGAATCACAGTCCCCCTTGTCAGTGAGGTGCAGATCGCTCAGCTGCGGTTCCCTATACCAAAGGTAAGCAAGTTCCTGTTAACAGGAATCACTGGCGTTTTGTTTCTTTTGCAGCAGCTGTTCGGGATATTCTGTGTGACTTTTGAAATTCAGGTACTGCACTGGTACAAGTTGCTCTGAATTCAATCACTGATAATAACTGATTTAATTCATCAACAATTTCTGTGAAGTTGATGTTTCAAAGAACACCAAGAAAGATTCATTTATTTATTTATTCTGTTTTGTTGGAATCTCAAAGATCTTACTTTTACAATTACTAGATTGCTACAGTCTAGTTTAACTCTCTAGATTGAAAATAAAGTAGCATGTGTTTTATATTATCATGGAAAATTACTATTACTGTGCTTCATTAAACAATTATTACTATTTTTTGCTAGTCACTTCCAGAAACCTGGTATTTCTTGATGTAACTGGAATGTTTCTGATGGTTGATTACAGTTTTTCTTCTCAGGAGTCTCTTGAGTGCTAGGTCTGTTAGGTGTGTGGATCATCACTGACTCTTCTATTTACAGTATGTTCAAAATCAGTTTCATGTTAAGGAAATGGCAATGGAAATGATAAAATATCTATTGTGTAAATCCTGCTAACATGGAAGCTTTCAGATTACTATACAACCTCATCTTTTCCTTTTTCAGGGTGTTCTAAGGATACACTTTATTGAAGCTCAGGACCTGGAGGGGAAAGATACTTACCTAAAAGGGATTGTCAAAGGAAAGTCAGATCCCTATGGAATCATCCGTGTGGGCAACCAAATTTTCCAAAGCAAGGTCATCAAAGAAAATCTCAACCCAAAATGGAATGAAGTTTATGAGGTATAACCAATAAAAATAGCTTGTTGTATGTTGTTCTTTACAGAAGAAAAAAAAAAAGAAATATCTTCTTTCTTTTGTTAAAGAAGTTATTTTGGGGTTGTCCTTAAGGAGCTTCTTGGTGTCTCCCTCTAGAAGCCCAAAGTTCTGTAACAAATGAGAAAGTCTCCCTTGGTTTTTTTTCCCTTAGGACGAGAATCAATAATTTTGAAAAAGTAGTTTGGGCTGTTAGAGCCAACATTGACAAATTTTATGTGAAAAGCTCTTAAAATTTCTCTACTCTTGAAATAGGATTTTTTAAAGCATTTGCTTACTGATGTATTTTATTGTACAAAGGTGTTGCAGCTCAGTATTTTTCTGTTGCTGTGCTGTTTAACCAAGCTGGTCATTTTTACTGATAATGCCCTCTCACTGAACTTGCAGGCCTTGGTGTATGAACATCCAGGACAGGAGCTGGAGATTGAGCTCTTTGATGAAGATCCAGATAAAGATGACTTCCTGGGAAGGTAAATGTTACGGAGAATATGTTTGTAGGTATTGGAAAGAGATGAAATATTTTAATGTTTCTTCAATTATTATTTTTATTTATTGCAGTTGTTCTGCTATCTAATTGTATTTATAAATCAATTGTCTTGGTAATAAGTAATTCCCTAACTACTTCATGTATGTAAATACATTTATATGAAAATGTGCTTGGGTGTGTATCTACAAATCTATATGTTTACATTTTTTTTGAAAAAAACAGGTAAGTATTATGGGTACCCAGATTTGTGCCCTACCTTCTTTAATGAGTTAGGACTAAGTCTTAATTCTTTCTTCAGGCAAAGTTAATATAGTTTTATAACTCTGTATCTTGTTCATCTTCATAGCTTCTAAATGACTGTCTCGAGTTTATTTTCCTCTTAAGAGCTGATCTTAACTATTTGATTAAAGAAAAGGTTTGGCTGTAATGCTTTTGCAAACATGACTCACTCTTTGACTCCATAGGCCTTCTGTGTTTTCCCATAAACATTTCAGGGTTTTAGCCAGCTTCTTTCTCTGGTGATTTATCACCTTTATTTCTTGCAGAGTTTTGGAACTTCCCATTGTTGCTTTCCATACTGAGTAGAGCTCCCTTAGCTTTCCAGCTCCTTCTCTCTTGTCAAGAGCACCAGTACCTACTTCTCATTAAAATAAAGAAATAGGTAGTACAAAGGCTTCTTTTTCTTTGCACTTCCCTCATCTTGCACTGAAGGGATGGTGGGAGGAAGTGACATAATGTGCACACCAGTACTAATTAAATAAAAAGCCAGACAAATGTTCATGCACTGGCATGCAGTTGTCTGCTCTGTTTAATTTTTAGCAGATCCATACCCTGCTACATTTTTAGCTTGTGTGAACTAGAACTCTCCCAGACACTGCCAAAGCATGAATTTGGTCATAGCATATGCACAGATGCTGTTTCCAGTGGGTAGTTTGGATTTGCTTTCTGTTTTGAGAGTTGGGTCATATATATGTGAGTTACATTGTGCCAGTTGCCCTCATAGCTATGAAATGGGCTCCAGTGTAGGCATTTTTCTGTTTTCCTGCACTCATCTTTGCTCAGCCATTTCACTCCCTTCTTCTTCTTAGGTGCTAAAAGAATAGTGTTCTGCTCCTTTGATCTCAGTGGATACTCAGCAAGCACTGGGTATGGCTTGAGTTCTGTGCTAGAGCTTTTGTTTCTTGGCTAAAATACTACTTCTTTTTCTCCATTTTTCTAGTTTGATGATTGATTTAATTGAAGTTGAAAAGGAGCGTCTTCTAGATGAGGTAAGCAAGCTCAGTAGGTTTGGGGTTAAAAAGGCCCATAGTTGTTCTTGCATTATTTTTTCCTGGGCATAGTTCCTGTATGTGCAAGAATAACCTCAGTGCTATAGAAATAGATGCTCTGATGATCAGTACAGTGGTTTAAGAGACATCTAAACTGGTGAAATCTGAAAAATAATAACATTCCTTGTTGGTCTTGGGGGTTTTAAGGTTACACCTATGCAAATGCAAAAAATAGTAACAGATATTTGGTAAAAAGGTTTTTTTGCAAGAGAATAGTTAATTCCTGGGCACACCGATTTCTGTCCTATATGCAAGAGAGATTTTATAGGAACATTGCACAGGGTTTGTTCTCCCAGAACATCCTCACAGAACTTAAGGAATTTTCTTGGTATTTTAAAGATGCTTTTATGATATAATGTTGAGGTTTGTCTGGGTGGTTTTATCATTCTCTATTGTACTACTTTATGTAAAATATGACATTTTAATAGATCAGATCTTTTCATGTTATGTGGACTTCCACTCTGGGAGGTTCTTAGTAGATTTTAGTGCTTCCTAAATGTCCTGAAGAACCAATTGCAATCTTATATTTGTTTGCCAAGTTATTTCACATGACTTTGCTTAATTTTCAGTGGTTTACTTTGGATGAAGTGTCCAAAGGAAAGTTGCATTTAAAACTGGAATGGCTCACATTGATGCCAACTGCTGACAATCTAGACAAGGTATTAAAGGAACACATTACTTTCATTCTAATCTTAATTTTTTGGGGTCATTTTTTGTTTATTTGTTAAGTATGTAGCCAGTATCTCTAGCTGCTGTGGATTTGGAGAAACCTGTATCTTTATTCCAAGCTGTCTTTAGAAATCTCAAAGTAGTCGTAAGTGTCAATGGTTTAATTGAGATTTTCAAATGCTTTTGTGGTTCTTTTCTCTTAATGTTACTCTTGGAGAATATCTGCTAACATTTCATTAGTCTGGGAGATAAAGCTGGATATGATATTACAATCTGTCCAATCTAAAAAAAATTAGTAGGAAGTGGGGTGCAAATTTCCATGCAAATGGTTTTGAAGTGTCTGTATGAATCTTGAAAACTTACTTTTTATATTTCATGCTGTGAATTTGTGAATGTTTGCTTTTTGGGAGGTGGTTACTTGTTTTTGTTTATTTTTTTCCTGAAATGGGACAGAAATAGAAACACTTGGTTTCCAGAAAGGCTTACAGTGTGTTTTTGTTTTAGGTGCTAACAAGCATTAGAGCTGATAAAGACCAAGCTAATGATGGGCTTTCATCTGCTTTGCTTATACTGTATTTGGACTCAGCAAGAAACCTGCCTGTAAGTTCCATTCTCGTGGATACCCTTTTGTCACAGAGTCTCTTGGGGGCTCCCAGCATGTCCTGCTTGGTAGTGTGACACTGCTTTACTAACACACATTGTGCCATCTTCTCGATAATTCCTCTTCTTTCAAGATGTGTGATGTAAGGTCCACTTTTTTAGCAGCATAGTATTATAGCTACATATTTAATAAACATTACTCTTTAATCAGTGTGGTTTTTCTTTAAAGAATGCTCCTTTCCTGGACTTGAAAGGCTGCATGTTTTTATTACGTGATGTTTGCCAAAAATCATATGGGATTAGCATGAGGAATTTTAAGGAACTAACTGGGAAAAAACCCACTTCCATGAGTTCAGGTAAATTTGCTTGCTTTGGCTTAGGGTATTGCTGGAGATCTGAAGCTACTGAAGTCCTTGTCATGAAATTAATACTATTCAGTTGATGTTACAGTGCCAGAACACTTGTACGAGAGTTCTATCAGATTTTTTGCAGGATGGTTTATTTGCTTGTGCAAAACATAGAAATAAGTCATGTTCTCTCAGTCTTTGGATTTATGCTATGGGACTGTGAAATAACTTTGTTTTGGAGTTTATTTCAGGTTAGTAAAATACTGTGCCTGGTTGTAATTGGCAGTAATAAAGTTAACCCTGCCATAAAGAGATACGTGAAGCTTAACTGAGTTTTGCTGGTCTTCAGCATTGCTTTAGGTGAGAGGTTCTGGAAGTGATGACTAAAATATTAATCAGACAATACAGTTTTCAAGCTTCAGATTTTTTGCACGCATTTTGCAGATTTGTCTGCTGAAATTTAGGTTAAAATTAAGTTAAATCAGAGTTAAATTGTTAGTTGCCAAACAATTTACATGATTGACTGGTGATTTCATGTCTGTCCCAGGGTATAGAGAGCAGAGTTTGAATAGTATTTCTAGTATTTTCTATTTGAAAAGCTACAAAGACTCATTTGGAATAGATTCTTATGTTACCTTTTTAACCTGTAGATTGAATTCAGGCAAAATCTGTAACTTAGCAGAAAAAAACCCCAGAATTACTACAGTACAGAGTAAGCAGTAACAGAACAGAATAGTTATGGTGTGCTTAGCATCAGTTTCAGAGTACTGCAACAGAGAAAAATTCTGTCTGCCATGTGCAAGAATAACCTCTGCCATCTATTTTGTGTGCTAGATTAAATTGAACCAATTTATTTATCTTCTTGTCCAGCTACTGAATTTTACTGAAATGGCTACAAATTTAATAGCTTTGGTAAAATACACTAAAGCCTCTTATTTAAAATAAATGGTGTAAAGTTCTCTCATATTCCAGTTCCAGTCTTTCCCGTACAGCTCTGATTCTCTATGTTACATTCTCCATCAAATACTCTGAGGCTTTGTCATAAATTAATTTTTTGTTTTAAACAAATATTCTCTAGCATTGCCTCCCTCCTTTGGAAAGATTAGGTTGCAAGTCTTGAGTTCTACCTATTTTTGCAGACAGTATTTTAATTTCATTGCATTTAATCAGCAGATCACTAAACTCTAGGGCACAGAAAGGGGGAGTTCTTTTACACAAAGCTGACCAGTTAGGAAATTTGGGAGCAGCATCCCGAATTTGCTATTGCTGCATCTGATACTCTGTCTCCAGTACAAGAATTGCCTGGGTGGGTTGAGAGTGATGGTCTCAGTGTGGGACCTGTTTAATCCTCTTAATTCTTTCTTCCTCTACCAGCCCAGAAAAGCAGTTTCAACAAATGACTCAATATTTAACTTCAAGTAATTTTCTTCCCAGTGTTGTAAAGAATATAATAGAAAGTAAGGTGGAACAATTACAAATTCCATCTACAAGTTTACAACAGTAGAATAATATGATCCTATGTTAAATCACATTTTCCAAAACCAGAGACCAAAAGGCTTCACAAGTTATGTCAAATAGAGAGGAAATACCATGGGAAGACTTTTTTATGTAGGAGAAAAGGTTCCTGTACAATCTAGAAAAACAATGTCTATGGAGCTTCTACATGAACTGCAGTTAATTGTAGTAAACAAAGCTTTAGGATTCTAATATGGAGCAACATTTACAAGACTAAACATGAAATTTGCTGGTTTCTCATGTTTTACTCAAATTCAGTGGTAGGGGTTGTGTAGAGCAATAGGAAATCAGTCTCTTGGATTGCTTGTATTTACAGAGAAGAGAGAATTCAAAGAGAATGAAGGATTAAAATTACACTGACTCTTATTAACAGTTTGAAGACTTTTGTGCACAACTTTAGCATTACAGTGAAATGTTTTCTACATTAATAATTATTTTTTATTACCTTGAAAATTGCCTTAAGTGAATGCTTATCACTAGTACATTTTAGATCATGTCTTCAGCCTGGTTTTGTTCAAGTTGCAGTGTTGAGTTACCCCAACACAGGCCTTTCTTTTGCACAGATGCATCATAGTTGTGAGTTTCTGGCACACTGGGATGATTTATCTGGAAAAGAAATAGAAATTATGTAGAAGGTTGGTCTCTAAGTTAGTAAGCATTAGTTGGATCTGCCATATAAATCTGAACTACCAAGAGTGAGGCTGGAAAGTGGGTTAATATATTTGAATAATTAATTAAAAAATAAAATTCAAAAAGCATTCCACCTTGCTGTGCTACAGAAAGTCTTTGAATGGATGAAGCTATTTGTAATGACAAATATTTATTTTTTTGTTACCTGCTGTTTTCTCTGGAATCCTGTGACTATTTTCCTTAACTTTTCTGTGTAGTAAAGCTGCTTATGCATTCATTCTGCCACAATCCCATCACTCTGCTTTCTCCTTCCATTTCCATCTTCCTAAGAGTATCTACGAGGGAAACTTTGGGTGTGGATACTTAAAAGAGAGGAGAGCATCGGGACTAGTCTTTTGTGAAAACACTACCTCACTCTATAGAGCACTATTTGTGAGTTCTCTGGTGTTGTTTGTATTGTACCTTTTCTCTGCCAGAGTGTGGATTAGTGCTACTAAAGCCACTCACTCTAGTGGAATGAGAGCATGCAATTTGTTTTCCTGCATGGTTTCAACAAGTGTGCATTGTTTTTGTGCTATTTTTATTGCATTTTAAAGGCTACTTAAATTTCATTGATCAGCATATCATTGGGTAAGTAATTAACCTTTTATGATAAAAACCCAAAATAAGTTTGTTGTAAAAGCTCTTTACATTTAACTTACATTGCTGATTCATTGAGAAATAAAATGCATACTGTACTAGCACACTGTGTGCTGGTTAATTAGTGGCTTTTGTTGCAAAGAAATTAAAATAATAAATACTGCAACCAACATCCCCATAGTTTCTTTAAAAGGTGACACACTCAATGTTTGTAAGAACTTGCAATCTCTCCACCTTGGTTCAAGTTGCTTTAAAAATGGGTGCAGTTCATTGTGCTTCCCAAACTATAAATTCCCTTGTAAATTCTATCTCACTCCATGATGCTCCTTGTTTTGCAAATTCCCAAACTCCTTTTCTTTTTTTCAAATTAGTCTGTAGTTGGGAGAATCCAGGCTAGGGTGAACTACCAAGTAATATGTTTTGCTTAAATTTAATGTTACAAAATTATTAAAAACTGATGAGCCTCTGGGTATCTTACATTTCAGTCTGGAAGTACAACCTTGGTATCTTCAAAAAGACAGAGAATCTGCTCAGAGTAAGAATTGTTTTGCCAGAGAGAGATGGGTTTGTCTTTGGAGAGTGTGCAGATAAATTTGTTACTGGCTGGCCACAGCATAATCCTTGACTTTAAAACACCTTTCTAAAGCCCAGCAAACCCTTTCTGTTAGTTTCTCTGTAGAGGTTAATTTTAAAGTATCTAAAAAGTTATAACTTAGATATATATATAACTAAATATAACTATATACAACTTTAGATGTATATATCTAAAAATCTTGTTAAAAATTAATGAATGAGAAAGGCAATTTATAACCTATGGTTGCATCATCTTGGTATTAAAATTGTTAAGGAGTTGCTGTTTCTTTTAGTTATATGAATACCAGATACATCTTTAAAGTAATTATTATTTAAAAAAAAAAAATCAAAATGCTGGATTAAGGTTGTAGCACTGATTTTTTTGTGGATCTTAGTATTTTTGCATTAGGACAGGTTATCTATATAGAACATCTGTTTAGAAATTGGACTAAACTTTCCAAATCCCTGAATTGATTTGTGAGTCAGAGTGGAACAGCAACCATTCTAAGAAGGCTGGGTCTGGATTCCTTTCTGCAGCACTCTGAACTGCCTGGCTCTGCACTTCCCTGGATGCTGATCTTGCTGCAAGCAAGAGGAGGAGGCTCCTGGCTGGAGGTCAGGAGAGAGGAGAGGTCTGCAGTAGCCCAGGGATAAAAACAGCTTCACCTTGTTCCCAGGGCATCCTTAAACATGGGCTGTTCCACAAACATTCACATCTGCAGGCTCAGTCTCTAACGTGGAGCACTGGGGAAGTGTTGGAAAGGGAGCTCACTTCCCATGGGGAGAGGAAAATCCTGAGTGCTCTGTTCCTTTCTAGATAGTTTAGTGACTGCTGGAAATCTAGATTTGTCACACCAAGACATTTACCCATCTAAATCTGATTTAGCTGAAGTTCTGGTGTGAGAATAGTGTTAGTTTAATTTCCAAAAGTAACACTAGTTTTCTGATAATCACTAGTTCATAACAATTTTGGTGTCTCTGTAATACATAAATTATCCATATTTAAAATTAGCTCTTACAGGTAGTGACTGTCTTCTGGTTATCGGGTGAGGATGCACCAGATACCCCAAGCAACCCTTAGTGAGTCCAAAGAAGTAACAAGTCATA
The DNA here is from genome assembly GCA_013400215.1 of Cisticola juncidis. NCBI lineage: Eukaryota > Metazoa > Chordata > Aves > Passeriformes > Cisticolidae > Cisticola > Cisticola juncidis. The sequence continues at coordinate 5,706,642 of VXBR01004639.1, forward strand.
TGACAAAGCATCTTGAATCAGGAGCTGACTGAATAACAAACCAGTTTGTTACTTGTATAATTTATGGGTTTGTTATTAAGATATACTGCAAATGTCACTGGCTGTTAGAGAATTCCACTGTGTCATTATCAGTATATTTCTTGGATCCTCTTTTCCTATAACTGCAGAGACACTCAGAACCATACCAAGACTATTTTGTCACCCAAACCAAGACTTTCCCTTTTTATATTGGATGCCCTTTTTTCTCCTCTGAGTCTCCTTCCCAGCCTTTCAACCACCATCTTCATGGACGTGCAGCTTCTTCCCTTGAAACCTGAAGCCTGGCTTAAACATGTTTTCTGCAGCTGATGTCCTTCTTGGCCTATCCTGGCCATGATTCCAGAGGAATTGAGATATGTTCAATATCCAGGAGTCAGGGGCTGCCTGCCTTTATGTATGATCACATAGGTTTGGTTTTGACTTCTAAAATTCTTTGAAATAATAATACAGGAGGGAAAAGATTTGTATTGAATATGCAGGTGCAAATGGGAAGGAAAAAAAGTCCAGTAAGTTGAGTGGCAGTTTAAGATTCAAAATTATCTTGGTGGGTTGTAGATACAACCTGACAAAATCAGGTACTTCTCTGTAGAGGACAGTCAGTGCATCCTTAAAAATGTGAGATGGAAATAGAAAGAAAGACATTTGAAAAGATACCTTTCTACAGAAAGAGATTTGCAGTTGTGCTGTGTCATATCATTATGAAAGAAAACACTTCACTCTATGTATAAAAGAGGAATGCAGCCTGTGAGATGTATGGCCTCATCCTTTTGTTCTGCTTTGCCATTAGCAAGGCCCTGATCTTGGCTGTGGCAATTTAAGGTCTGGAGCACAGCACTGATGATGAGAGAGGCAGTACCCATGGCTAGCAGAGGGAGCTCAGCCTTAGGAAATAAATCATGGAACCACAGAAAGGTTTGGGTTGGAAGGGACCCTAAAGATCATCTCCTTCCAACCCCTCTGCTGTGGGCAGAGATTGCACTAGATCAGGTTACTCAGAAGCCCCATTCAACCTGGCCTTGAACATTTCCAGGTTCCAACAACTTCTGCAAACAAAGTGATGCTTTCATCCTTGTCAAAAAACAGGGAACAGTGCTTCAGCACCAAAGCAAACATACCTGTTGAGCATTTGAAAATTTCCTAATGGAAAACAGTTAAGCATTAGTTTCAGTGAGGGGTAGGTGGTTTCAATTAATTTCAGCTAGGGATAGTGTGCAGTCTCCATCTTTGAAGTTCTGTAAATACAATACTAAGTTCCTAATGTATTAGATAAATAACAATTACGTGGACGATTCCTTGATTATATTTTAAGATAATGTTCAAGAAAAATATCCCACAGAAGTAGTCAAACCTTATTTCTGGTTCTCTCAACTTTAAGAGTTAGACTTCATGTTCCTTGTGGGTTGCTTCCAACTCAAAATACTCTGTGATTTTGTGCTGGATATTGTAGGTTTATTCTGAAGTAGAAATTTTCAAGCAGAATGCCAGGAATCTTTGCAATATTTTGGTCAACTGGAGTATAGGACATCCCAAAAGAAACTGCAAAATATTTCTGCATAAAGGTTAAATCTCTTCAAATTTTAGTCACTTTGATTTTCATTTCAGAAAGGCATTTCTTCTCACAAAGCATCAATATCAGTTCTTGTTCATAAACAAGAATATTTTAAAAGGCTACTATGCACTTGTTTTATTGCCACAATGTACAGCTTCTAAAACAGAATTCTGCCATGAAACAAAAATGTATCCCTAAAGAAAAAGCAAGCCATAAGTACACTACCTTGAAGTCTGGTTTATTTACAGATCTTATTTCCTGATATTATTTCTTATGACTGGAATGCAAATTTTATTGTGTCACATTATTGTGACATTTAAAGAACAATATATTAATCTTAAAATAAAATTCTAAAATTTACATATTTAATGGAAAGCAGTTAGAGGTTTTCTTCTGCTAAGCCAGTTTAAATTCCTATTTTTAGAGTATTTGCATCTCTTCAGTCAACTGAGTATAAAGTAGCAGATTTCCTTCTGGTTAGTATGCAGTGTTTGCATCATTTTTCTGAAGAGGCTTAAAGAACTTTGGCTTTTATAATGATACAAGTCCCTATCAATTAGATGTTATAACTTCTTCCATAAAAAGACTCCTTTGCATAATTACTTATCATCAGAGAAGCTTCTGGGTTGTGAAGATTTGGAAAAGGTTCATTCAGAGTGCAGTTCATAGGGCATCAGGCATTAAATAAAAATACTTTGTAAATTATCTTTATTAGGATAAAAAACTGGGATCAGAGAAATAAAGGCGGACTGAAATTGGGTATATTAGTTTTAAAGCAGAATAAAAATATCCAGAGGAGAAGAGGAAAAAAGGTTTTGTCAGACTTTGTTGTTGTTGTGATGGTCCTTCATTGTTTTGTTTGAAAGATTTTTTTTTAGGTTGATTTTTTTTTTCTCCTGCTTTGTCCTATGTTGTCATGTCATAATTAATTAACCTAGTGAAATTGCTTCATTGCATGTCTTATTAACCCTTCCTATGTTCATTCTCTCCTGACTTAAAAGAATAATCCATTAGAATTTAACCCTGATGGCTTGAAGAAGGCTGCTGTTCAGAAAGCCCTGAAGGTAACATTAATATAGTTGTCCATTTAAGGTCACAAAAGTAATTGGAAATGCACGAATGCCTGCAGCACTCAGCTTCCAAAACTGGATGGGATTTCTATTGCCAGATACATATTTAGTGTAATTCTCTTTTACTTGAATTTGATTTCAGGAAGCCAATGTCAAGATGTTGTTAAAATATTGTGGGCTGTGGTAATTTGAACCCTAGATCAGATTAGTGCAGTACAGGCTGCTTGAGAAGACTGGGGCAAAGTGCTGAGAACTGATTTGTAGCAGTAACTAAAGAATGAAGCTGACATGAAAGCTAAGACATCTTTTACATCCTGAGTGATCCCTTATCACTCAACTGAATGATGGTTTGGAATAATCTTGTTCCTGCTAGATGTTTTCAGAGGGTTTTACATCTATTATATGACTGCTAGCTAAAGAAATTTAGGCCAGCTTTTTGGTAGGCAAACTTGGAAAGGGCTAAGCCACTCTCAGCTGGAGGAACTTGAACAAGGGACAGCCTTCAATAGGCTGTCAGCAATGAGTCCGTCAGTAGCTGGTGTTAGAGGTGCATTATATGTGTGTGTGCACATTGCTACCTGCTTAATTTGAACTAAAATTATTCCTATTTACATAGCAGCATAAGTGACAGGGGCTTTTTGTCAGCTCCTGTAGTTTCATCATTTTATGAACAAAGTATCAACATTTTGTGAACAAAGAAAAAATGAAGATGATGTCACCTACTATTTTAAAACATCATCAGTTGCAGTGTAATATGGCTTTCTTTCTATTCTGTAAAACTTTGTATTTGGTTTCATTTGAGAGCTAAATATTTTTTTATTAGAAATCATAAAAAAAGAAAGGCAGCATTCATCCAAGAAAGGAGTGCTTTCTTAACAGCTTTATTTCTAAAGGAAAGTATGGTTCTAAGCATTATGTCACATTAAAGTTGAGAATTATTAGTGGAATTATGATGTCCAAAATGTAAGTTCAGATAAAAAAATATATCTAAGTCATGCACTTTCATAATTTAAAAATACAAAATATTTGGATCACTTGGTTGTAATTGTGACCTTACATGCATTAAGAAAATTTTAACTAACTTTCTGTTGTTATACCTGATTTTCCTACAGGATAGAACTCAAAGTAACCATGTATCCTACATTTTCTAGGCTTTTCAAACTGCATTAACACCCACTTGAGATGATTAACTTTCATGTCTAAATTCTCTTTCTGAATTGAATTTTTGTTAAATTGAAATTCTTGAAAGAAACATATCTTTGGAATGTTCCTTTGCATATATAATTTGTTTCTAAACTGATGTTTGTTTTCACAGTTTGATGTAATGCTATACAGCTGGTGAGCAAGGCTCAGATATGGCAGATGGTTGATTCTCTATTAAAGAGTATTTGGTAAACTGTAGAAATATCCCTCACATACATTGTAGTGCATATTCTTTCTCCCCAAACTGAAAAGTAGGGAACATCAGTGTTGGATACCACATCCAATGTAGCAGTTCTACTGCACTGTATATAAAGTTCCTGAGTTTGTGCTTTCTTCATATCTCCCATCTGCATGCAATATTCATTTTAACTATGCTTCATTAGCTTTGGGGATTGTAATGCTCATTAAAAGATAAGAACTTGCATCTTGCCAGTTTCATTGAAGGCAAATGGAAATGAGTCTAAAACTCCTGCTTATTAGTAGCGTTTTTGCTTCAGCACATTCAGGTAGTTGGATGCCTTCGTGTTGATGTGTTCACCAGCTACTCGCCAGTCTGCCATTCCAGCCAGCTGAATAAAGTACTGAGAATAAGAGAGAAGCATGTAGTAGAATGCATATGATTTGTATTTTTAAGATGCAAACATTAAGTGTCAGAGGGGAGAAGTTTTGCTGTATTCTGAAGGCAAAGTTTTTGCTTTTTCTTTACCAGTCAGGGAAGAAAATAAACAGCAATCCCAACCCACTTGTTTTGCTGTCAGTTGGACACAAGGCCCAGGAAAGTAAGGTGAGTTCCTGCTCTTTAGACTTGGCTCTGTCTTCACATGTTTGGTTGGTCTGTGAGCTTGGCATTGGTACCAAACCATGGAGCATGTACACAATGCTAAGTTGCCACAAGAACTGAAATTGGCAACAAGCAGCCAAAGATGACAACCTGTGACCTAAAACCACCTTATCAACTAAACCATGGCACCAAGTGCCACCTCCAGTCTTTTCTTAAACACCTCCAGGGACTGTGACTCCACCACCTTCCTGGGCAGCCCATTCCAGTGCCCAGTCACTACTTCTGGGAAGATTTATTCTCTGATGTCTGACTAAACTTGCCCTGGCACAGTTTAAGGCTCTGTTGTCCTCTTGTCCTGCCACTGGTTGCCTGGGAGAAGAGGCTGACCCCACCTGGCTACAGCCTCCTGTCAAAGAGTCCTAGAGAGCAAAAAGGTTCCCCCTGAGCTTCCTGGAGGCTAAACAGCCCCAGCTCCCTCAGCTGTTCCTATCAGACTTCTTTGCTAGACCCTTTCCCAGCTTTGTGCCCTTCTCTGCACACACCAAATAAAACTCCAAAATGAAAAATGTGCTCATCTCTTGACACCATCTCTATAAGACAGACTGTTCTATAATTTGTATACTTCCTTTTTTCTTAACTTCAGATTAGATACAAGACCAATGAACCAGTATGGGAGGAAAACTTTACTTTCTTTGTACACAATCCCAAAAGACAAGACCTTGAAGTTGAGGTATGTGTCTCACTCTCTTAGACACCTTTCTTTTCAAAGATGTTGCAGTAGTAACATTCATACATGTTAAAGGCTGTTATGAAATGAGACTGAATATGATGTGAACACCATTAAAATCACAATTAAATATATTTTTTTAAATCAGGCAATGAAATGTTTATTTGCATTTACTACTAAAAGGAAGAAAGACTATAACCAGGCTCTTACATGAATAATACAGTTACTATAATACTTGTCTTTTCTAATTAAAAAAACACTCAAAAGTAAATTTGGTATGCCAGTTTGGAAGTAGGAATCTTTCCCCTCTCATACCAAGGAAATATTCACTTTATCCAAATACTGTATCCCTTTACACTGTTGACATGTCTTTTGCATAGTTCTAAGAGACTGAAGAGTAAATGGGGACTGTCTTGGTCCCTCTTCCTCTAATAGCTGTGAGAATTCATTTTCACATGGACAATTTGGAAACCATGGAGTTATTTTGATCAAGGGTCTGGTAGATGTGGTGGTTACTCTTCTGTCTTACTTTTGCTGTAAAAGGTAAGGTTGAAGAAACAAGGCATTGAGTAGGTTTGTTTTTACCTCCTTCAATGTAATCTTAAAATCAGGGAAACATGGTTTAACAACAAACTACTTTCAATATTGTTTGTAATTTTTATTTATAAATAAAAATGTAATATCTTTCTTCGAATTCTTAAAAAGCAGATTATACAAAGTGACCTCATTTCTGTGTTCCTTCAGGTGAGGGATGAACAACACCAGTGTTCTTTGGGGAACTTCAAGCTGCCTCTAAGCCAGTTGCTAGAGAGTGAAGATTTAACTATGCATCAGCGGTTCCACCTGAGCAACTCTGGTCCCAACAGCACCATAAACATGAAGATTGCTCTCAGGGTACTCTAAAACCTTTCCATTGTCAATATCTGGAAGCATCTTTAGGGCTCTGGTGACTCCTGGTCTGCCAGCTTTCAAAGAAAAGGACATTTCCTTTGATGTCACCTGCTAAGTGTCCTTGGTTGTGCAGAGCTATCAGTACACAGCCTCCAATTTAAATACATTGCATTGGAAAACTGTACAATGCTCAAAAGGAAACAATAGTCACCTGCATTAATTAAAACTGAGGTCCCCTGTGGTTTTAGGTTTGGAAATCATGTTTGGAATCAGAATTCCTTCAAATCTCTTTTGAACCCTGTGGGCTACTGATCAGTGAAATAGCTTCTGTCTAGAAATGGAACTGAGTTTTTGATGGTTTTAAAAAATAAAGTATGTAAGGAAAGGAAGTACCTGCGTAGTACTGGAAAAATTCAAACAGCTTTCAAGCATATTGGAGTTTTGAAAACAAAACTTGAATACCTGAAAGTTGATTTGTCTTTTTTCCCTGTCTGAATGACTTGGTTTAATAAGGTATTACATCTCTTTGCAAACACTGTCAAACTCCTGTTATTTTCCTTTCTAAAGCACTTTGTTGCTTATGTGTCATTAAGAAATTAAAGCAATTTATAAAAGAGAAAGTAGGGACAGTTAATGAGAAAAAATTGAGATGCAGGAGAAAAAATTACAAAAAATCTTTTCAGATGGCTAGAGCTGCAAAGTAAATAGCACTTACACCAGAAGTGCTTAGCATATGGGAAGAGAATAAGGAGGAGAGTAATTCTTATGAATGGAGAATTTCACATTGTTTTATAGTTACTGCAGTTGCCATGAAGAAGGTGGAGGTGTGTTTTGTCATGCAATGTATGTCATATTGTAGAATTAAGTCCGCGTGAGTGGTTTTGGTTCTGCTTTAGTGTCTTGAATTTATAATTTGTGACCAACCAGTACTCTTGCAGAAACAAATTTGTTCCTGTTTCTTATACTGCCAAATAGTAATATTATGTGTATTTTCCTGTATTATCTAGGTCCTTTCTCTTGAAAAGCAGGCAAGATCTCCAGATCATCAACACTCAGCCCAAGTAAAAAGGCCGTCAGTTTCCAAAGATGCAAGAAAATCATCCTTTAAGCCTCAGGTTCCTGTCTCGCCAGCAGCTGATCCAAACAAGCCCGTTCCAGCATCCCCAGTGACTGACAGTGACACAAAGACTGAGGCAGCTGACAAAAGCCAGCCTGCCAGCGCCAGCCCGCAGTGGGCGGCGGATCTGAGCCGCAGCTCCTCCAGCCTGCAGGCGTCCACGCTCTCGTGCTCGCCCAGCCGCCTGTCGGGGAAGGAGCCCACGCCCAGCATCGCCTCCGACATCTCGCTGCCCATCGCCACGCAGGAGCTGCGCCAACGCCTGCGGCAGCTCGAGAAGTAGGCTCCTGCTCCCCTGCACCTCCCTGCTGGGCCACAGGGAATGCCACCAGGGCAGCAGGGCTTAGCTCACTTCCCAGAAATGCTCTTTGCTCTGCAGTCATTGGGATTTCCTGCTGCTTCCTGGTAGCTCAGACAGAGGCTGTAGTTAGGAGTTCCTTACCATCGTGATCGTCTGCAAGATAAAGTCCCACTCCTTCTCATAGCTGCACTTTGTAGTTTCATGGCAGTAGTTGCCTGTTTCACCACTGAATCCATTAGCATTAATTAAGCCAATTAAGCTGGAAATAGTTGGTCTTTTTAAATAACTCAGAGGGATATTTGGCTATAGGGAATGTTAAATGGGTAGTCAGATACTATGCAGTCACTGAAGATTGCTGCAGCCATACTTTATTAAATTCTTGAATTTTTTTTTTTTGCTTGCCTCAGTGGGCAGCTCAAGTACAGACAGCTGAGCAGCCACCCTGCTCTGAACAGGAGACTGTAAACTATTCATTCCTTATTCACAGACCTTCTCTATGAATCTAAGTAGAAAGATTTTATTTTTTTATTTGCAAGGGATTGAACCAATTCATCTTTTTCTCTGTCAGAATTCTTAGAATCAGCTAAGTCGTTGAGGTTGGACAGAATCTCTGGTTGGGCATCCCTCTGCTCAAAGCAAATCCCTCTTCAAAGTTAGATCAGGTTTCTTGGGCCTTGTTCTAACAACTTTTGGTTATCTCCAAGGAAAGAGATGCCATAAAGCTGTTCAGCAAAATTCCAGTGTTTCACCACTGTGAAAACATTCTTCCTTATTTCCATTGAAATTTATCTTGCTGCAGCTTCACTGTGGCTTCTTTTTATTTTACTGTGTACAGCCATGAGGAGTCTGACTGGGTCTTCTCTAAAATGTCTGTTTTAAGTGGTGGAAGGGCTGCAGTTGAGTCTGCTGTTGGCTGTCTCTTCAATTGGTACAAATACAACACCTGCTTATGTGCTCCAGACCCCCATTTATCTTCATAGTCCCATGCCAACTTGTCTTGCCTTTGTCAGTCTCTCTCCTGGTCCAAAACTGAGTTAGAGTTTGTTAACTGTGTTAAAGATTGAAATACTACTCCTCATGAAATGCACAAATGTCATACTTTGTCATTTGGTAAAAGTGGTGAAGCTACAGGTAATGAGAATCTTTATTGCAGACCAGATGGTTTTAAGTGCTCTGATTTTTTTTTTTAATTTTAACAAAGAAAATACTGAAATTAAATCTTCATTCTAGTTTTTGAAGTGAATGACTTGGGAATTTTAATGGAGCAATCACTTTGTAGTAGGTGTTCACAAAACAGGCACTCTTCTCCCTTGAAGATAAGATACCCTTGAGGTGGCTGAGAAATGGCAAATATGGTCCGTACTGTCCTGTGTGATGTGGAAAATACTTTTAGTCAGTTCACACAAACTAAAATGAGCATTTCACAGAGATGAGAGAACTGCACATGTTGGCCATTCTCTAAAACACAAATTCTTGAGCATGATGCTTGCTTTTTATTTAACCATGACCTGTAAGGGTAAATTTGTTCTGATCTTATTTTCATGGTGATGTAAGTTATAGAGAAGTAAAATGGTTGTGTTCATACTGTGATTTGAGCTTTTACAACATCAAGTGCATTTAAATTATCACTATTTTAATCCCAAGAATATCTATATTTCTGTGATAAGGGAATTTAGAAAAAATGAGCTGGTCTTCTAATTGGCTTGTGACCTTAGGTAAGAGTGGCCCATGGCTGAGGTTTTCATTGCAGTTAGCACTATTACTCATTCCAATTTCCCAGATGCTGCTTTGATATTTATTTTAGGGCAGGCAAGTTCTTTACTTGTAATGGTTTTTGAAGTACTAAGGAGCAGCTGACCTCTCCACTGACAAACCTGGCCTGTTTTGGAGAGCAGAGTTGTTGGCCAAAGCAGTGAACTACGAGAATCTGATGAGGATATGCTCACAAGCTTCCACTTGTTCTCTTGTTTCACACTGATCTAGAGAAGTTAAATGGATAGTACATTCTGGGAATTATTGGGAAAACTGCTGGGGAAAACTGCTCAGTTAAATCTTATGTCTAATGTGCATTTTAAAAACTAAGCATAATGTTCTGCTTTTTCCTGCAGTGGAACAACTCTGGGGCAGTCTCCATTAGGGCAGATTCAGCTAACAATTCGTCATAGTTCACAAAGAAACAAACTGATTGTGGTGGTGCATTCCTGCAGGTGAGCACACAATACACAATTCCAGATCTGGGCATATTTCTTTATAAAGTTTGTCGTATCCTGACTTACTCTTAGGTGGATTGGTTAATCTTTGTTGTTTTTAAAACAACATATGCATAAATAAAAAAAATATACAGAGCTGTACTCAGAATCAGTAAAAATTTTGTGGAAGACTTTGCTGTGATTTTATATTATACCTCTCTCAGATTTTAAATGAAAATGGCATTTAGATTTTTATCAGCACTATCTGAAAGCTGTTTCTAAGAGACTGAATTTTTTACAGAATGACCAAAACATGTGATTTCTAAAAGGCCGTATCTAAACTTCAAACTGGAATGTAGGAAACACTGCATTCCCACCTCTGCTCTGTGCTTACTGGTCATCTGGTCTTGTACAAGTCACTCCACATCAAATTTTGTGCAGGAAAACTGCTTCATACACTACATTAACTGATGGTAGTGTAGACACTTACATTCAGCAGTGTCTCGTTGATTTTCTAAGTGCTTTTCCTTATTTTTCACTTTCCCAGAAATCTGATAGCGTTTTCCGAAGAAGGATCGGATCCCTACGTGCGAATGTATTTATTGCCCGATAAGAGACGGTCGGGAAGAAGAAAAACACATGTATCAAAGAAGACATTAAACCCTGTGTTTGATCAAATGTAGGTTCTAAACTGTGTGTAGTAGTTTTGTATCATGTAATTACAAAGCTGTCAAATCAAGGTTTCTGTGCTTACTGAAGGGTGAGCTGTTGAAGTTCCTGGCTGTCACCGTTAGCCTTGATCCTTCCTTTCTCTTCTTCTGTAACAGCTCTTCTCTCCTACTCCCTGTGACCACTCAGCCCTTTTTGCTGTTAGCAGCCCCTTCTGTCTTTCCTGCCTTCCTGCACCAGTTCCATGCCCCTTGTGCTGGTGGCTCAGCTGCAGGATCTGCTCTCCTGGCAGGTGGTGAGAACACAAGTGCCTTCAGCTGCCCAGTGCTGCTGATCTCCCTCCCTGCCAGAAAGCTTGTCTGGCTGAGGGCCTGGCTAATGCTGCCAGCCAGTGCCTGTGCATCCTTACACTGCTCAGTCACTTGGAGGCACTTCTCAGTATCCAGGGAGTCAGGAAATCTCTTTGTAGATTATATCCTGGCCCATATGTTGGACGTTGTACCAGCTTGTGCAATATTCTATTGCACTCATCTTTTTGATAGTAGTTTCCCTCACGTCTGCCCCTTACTCTCTCTCACACATCACTTTTCAACAAAGACCTTTCTCTACAGACAGCAAACAAACTCAGGGAAAACACCACTTCATTCCCTTCTGTCCAAGGCAAATCTGTAAATCATTAGCTAGAGGCTTCAGCAGATTTTCTTGGTAGTTCAGCTCTCTCCTGTTCATTCCAGGTAATAAATTTATTTCACCATGCCTTTCCAAGGAAAATGTATTGCAAAGCAATAAAGCTGTTTAAGAACTGTAGTGACAAATAGATGTAGGTTGTGGCATGACCTTGTCCTGACTTTGTCTGAGTTTCAGCTCTAGCAAAGAGCTGTCTTTGATAGTTTTCTTTAGCCAACCAGGAAAGAAAATGAGCTCTGGTTATCAAGTACCAAGGATCAGTAAAACTGACCAATCTTTCCCTTTTGAAAATACCTATACTGGGCTGTCAGTGCAGTAGGATTCCACACTTTTCTCTTTTCTCTAGAGTCAGTGCTTGACCTTTGCCTCCTTTTGTCTTGTTCATGTGTTTGTTTTGTTTACCAGTGGCCTCTAGAGGCCAAAGGTAACAGAAGTCTCAAAGATTTGATGTTGATATTGATCACAGTTTTCAACAAAAATTTAGGCAAAACATTGGAATTTTTTTCTTCATTTGTCTCAGACCTAATTTTTTTTTTTTTTTGGGAAGGAGATGGTTTGGTTTTGATTTGGGTGGCTGTTCAGCTGTTGGAACTGAACTGCACTTCTGGTACAGAATTCCCTCTAAAGCATCTCTTTGTCTGTCAGGTTTGATTTCAGTGTTTCCCTGCCTGAAGTACAGAGAAGAACACTAGATGTAGCAGTGAAGAACAGTGGTGGATTCTTGTCCAAAGATAAAGGGCTGCTTGGCAAAGTAAGTTGACAATAAGCAAATTCTGTTAATACAGCTTGTTAGTATATAAAACAAAAATCCTACTGACATCTGAATTAGTGTTGATTGAAGTACCTGATTCAGATAGGAAGCTTTCAAAAATTATAGCTGCCTTAGATGTCAGGCTTCAGTAGGGGAAGGAACAAACTGCAGAGCCAGACTGAGAAAGATGAGGCAGTCATCTCTTCTAGAGAGTGGTTAAGTTCCAGTAACAAAAGAAATGTGCTTGTCAGGCTGTCAGAGAAAGGAAAGAACCAGTAGAAACCAGGCAGTATTTCAGAAAATGTTCAGGCAAAACTGGAAAGACAAATGAGTACTCAGGGAAACACACACGCAATTAAATTCCCAGTTTGTAAATCCCCAAGAAAGAGCTGCTACTGGAGACATTCCCAGTGCCAACACCAGCTGTTGTGTTTGTAACTTCAGTGTTCTATAGGCACACATTAAATCACTTGATTTGCTACACATGTGATTTGGAGCATGAAAAAGGAACAGTAAATTCCTACACCCTTTCACATTGCCATGTTTGAGCTCTGTGGAGAGGATGAGATACAGAATCGTGGTTAGTTGATGGTGAACAGTGTCTTCAGTTGTCCTGTTCATCCAGAAGGCTGGGAGTAGGAGCACTTTTGCTGATTGCCACTGCCATGCTGGGACGTGCTCTGGGACTGTACCACTGAAGGGTGTGGATTTTAAGGTCAAAACCAGCAACTTGCAACTTTAGGCAGATAGAAGAGAGCTGTGATGACAAGGATGTAAAATACATCGTTTACCAATGGCATTGCTTACACTGCTGTAACCTAGGGACCCTTGCTGTGAGGTCTGTAGGCAGATTTTTGGGTCTTACATGAGAGAAAGTGCAGTGAGAAGTGCAGGATAATTCACAGGGATTTCTGTGCTTGTTCTGGAACAGATTCACACAGAAGAATTAGTAGGTCCTGTGTTCATCTTCAGTGTCTAATTTTTTTTTTCTCTTAAATTGATGAATTGAACAAATTGTCATAATTCTAGCACTTGCTAATTAACTGTCATTAATTATGCTTTCAAAAGGATCTAGAACTGTATTTAATTGCCTCAGATTTAGAATCGGGACGTTTCTACCGGTGGCATTCTTTCCTATTTGTTCATTTGCTTGGTGAGGCAAATATTGGTGGAAAATACAATGATGTACTGCATAAGTAAGAAAAGGGGAGTTGTATCCTCTATCCATTCCAGAAAAACTGCCATGGAAATTATGCTCTTTGCATTAAACATTAATTTATAATTAGTTATAATTCTGTAATTATGATACCTCTTCCCATAAACAGGTACAGCTTGTCTGAACTCATAATATTCAGTCAGTTTTCATCAGTTTACAGGATTGTCAGATTTGATCTTTAATTGAAATAGAATGAAAGGCACACACAATGCATTGATTGATAATTTCACTTTCCACAGTGTTTAATACCTCTGGCATCTGAAGAACTTGCTAAAGGCTGGACCCAGTGGTAAGTGTAACATTTCCTTCATTAATAATAATACTGCTACATACTAATTACTGTGTTAATAACATGCTAAATGTAAAAACAATCCTTTGTTTTTTTTCTTTTTCAGGTATGATTTGACAGAAGATGGTACAAGGCCACATGGTGCAAGTTAGGCCCGTGGACACCAGGAATTCCTCAAGCATAATTTTGCCAACCTTTATATATTTTTAACGTGTTGTTTTCAGAGATGTACCAATATTATTTTTATAGCTTTACTGATTTAGTTCTTAGACACATCCCCAATAATTTTATAATGCTTGGTCATTTTACGTAGACATAGCCTTCCTCATTGTTAAACTTTGTATTTTATTTTGCTAAACAGTTCTATGTGTTACTGTAATGTGCAATAGTACAGTAAAGTAACCTTTTGTGTTCAAATTGATCTTTATGATGGCTGTATCTATTAGTGAAAAGAACATGTTCTGTTGTTTTCCTGCCTTGTTTTATATCTCACCAAGATATACTGTACCATGTAAATATATACTATTTTTTTATAATTCTTTCATGCTGGTTTGAATTCAGAAGAAAATTAGATAAAGGATACAGATATTTTCTTCTAAATGCATGTTTATTTCTTCAGATGAATCTCTTTTGTCTTTGCAGCACAACGGTCTTAATCATTTTGTGATACTCTGCAAAAAGAAACTGCAGAAAAACATTTTTACTTTATTGTGTTTCTGGCCCAGTGGGGCTAGCTTAAAATATATAAAACATTAACATTTTAATATTTATATATAAATGTATTATTGGTAAATCCTGCTATAGAATATTATAAATAAAAAGGAGAATTCTATAAATATTGTATAAATAGAGGATGAGGTCCACAAACCACAGTTTCTAAATCTGAGTTTTCATTTAATGGAGTAAACATAACAAACAGTACAGTTTTATTATACAGGTTCAGTTGGATTTTGTTATTGCTGTACTCTGGAGTACTAGACATGTGATCTTCTGAAGGTATGAGGACATGGATTTTTCTGTATTATAAAGAAGATCTCTAACCACTTTAAACTGTCCTTACCACCATGTTTCACTGGTTTATAAGTAGACAAATCAGCTTTCAAGTTGAGTTCATATAGTAGGCATATGCACAAGACATATGTTATTTTTATTATACAGTTCTGTGCTAAGTCATATGTTATGAGATACCTTCTGTAATCCCCAAATGAACACCAGTAGGTAACAACGTGGGGAACTGAGATGAAACTGATGCCTTTGGCAGTTGTTTCATTGCCACTCAGTGTGTTTGGTGCATGAACAAAATGCACTTGAGTGGTCCATGCAGGTTCCTGAGCACTGCTGTGGGCTGGGCAGCAAGGACAACATCAGCACAGACTGATCCAGGCAGGCAGGATTTGAAAGGAGAGCATCAGCCCCAACAGCTGAGCTCGTGACTCTAATTTTAGCAATTATGGGAAATTTTTGTTGTATTCAGAACTAGTTTTTCTTTTTCTGGTAAGTTTTTCAGACTGTTAGAAAAATGTGCATTAAGAAACCAAGAGAACAGCTTGGCTTTTGCAGAGCCAGTGTCCTCATCCTTGGAGAAGTATGCAATTAGACAAAGTACATTATTTAGCTAAGATTCTAGAATGATGT
The DNA here is from genome assembly GCA_013400215.1 of Cisticola juncidis. Taxonomy (NCBI): domain Eukaryota; kingdom Metazoa; phylum Chordata; class Aves; order Passeriformes; family Cisticolidae; genus Cisticola; species Cisticola juncidis. The sequence goes on from VXBR01004639.1 coordinate 5,721,756, forward strand.
CTCAGCCAAGAGAGAATTTTAAAACAGAATGATAAACTCCTGAAATTAGCTTTATTGTAAGACTACTGACAGAACCTTAATCTAGATGTAGAATTTGCCTACATTACTAGATGTACCAAAGTGCCTACCATAGATGTAGCTTTTTGTCTTTTTCAAGTCTAAAACTTTAGGTTTGTCTGAATTCAATTCAACATGGACATTTGTTATGGATATGTGTGACCTGCACCATGCACCTCCATAGAGTGATGGCCTTCTCATTGCCACGTTTTATACAAGACAATTTTATCAAACAATCTTTCATTGTAAATTGTACTGTAACTGTTGTTACTGGGCTGGGCAATAGAGATTCTTTGTAAGAAAATATTTCCATTTGAAGGCTTCACTGTATATTGGAATGTGTGAGTAGCTATATATTCACTCATCTATTAATATAAAATGTATTATGAAACACATATTTTCTTTGCTAGTTCTCCATTAAGAATGGAAAGACAGAGAATTGTTCTTAATGCAATGAACATGCAGAAACCAAATGCTAATCTGAATAAATGAGATCTAAGAGTAGCAGTTCAACATAATTTTCTTTTGCCTTGGTTCAGTCTGAGGTGGAAGGACTTCTGCTTTACATCTTGGCCAGTGACTGCACAGAGTTTCACCTGTAGCAAAAAAAAAATAGAGTATTAAAGTGATTCAGTGATTCAAATTTTAAGTGAAGTCTGGGAACAGAAAACTGCACTTGAACAAAAAAAAATCTGTCTTTTAGAGTTTCAAGGTGGAAAATAATGCTGTGTTCAGGCAAATATGAAAGGATAGCACAAAGTAATTGAATAAAGAATATAGGGCAGGTTTTCAAAATAGCTTACTGCCTAAAATGAGGGATTGGTTCTTAGAGATCCCATTTTTCATTTAGGAACCTGAAATAAAGAGATTGAACTGTCATTGCAATTCAGCAACTAGAATTCCCATTGTCTGTAGTCAGTTCTGAATGCCAGACCTTCAGAAACATTCTCCTGAGTGGATTTGGATCAGACTGTGAGTGCCTAGATGAGACTGATTCTTTGGATAGTGGATGCAACTTCTGTATTAGCAAATTCCAGTTGTTCCATTCATATGGAAGTAGGAAGGACAATTTTGCCTCTGGGCAAAAATTGCACCATTGCATCATTATCAAGTCATCTATTCAATATCAACTGACAGCTTTTCATGTAGTTCTTGTTTATCCTGTGCCTTAAAATATGAACATATGAAGATGTTTAAGAAATGGTTAAAATAAGCTTTGTTACCTGTATGTACCAACACATGTTCTGTACTATGGAAACTGTTTTTAGAATTACTCTGCTTCACTGACAAGAAAACCAGCTTTCTTAACTATAGCAGTGGTATAACTCAAACTCAAATCAGCATGCATATCACTTGGAGGTGGACTAAAAGAGTTTTAATTTTCTGTCTTTAATCCTTTATCAGAGCTGCAGCAAATGGTGAGAGTTAAAATGAGAATAAAGGGTAATCAATTTTGTACAGATTGCCTTTTTTGCTCATGTAATTCTACATTATGATGCATGTATTTATTCAATAAATGGTTCTTATGGAAGTCAGTGTGTTGCCTCCCTCTTCTCCTCTCTTGCATATCCCTGTTCTAACTGGTAATACAATGAAGTGAATTTTTAAAATACTGCTGTATCCAGACTGCTGTCACATAGGGACCCTTGCTGTAAGGTCTGTAGGCAGATTTTTCGGTCTTACATGAGAGAAAGTGGAGTGAGAAGTGCAGGATACTTCATGGGGATTTCTGTGCTTGTTCTGGAACAGATTCACACACAAGAATTAGTAGGTCCTTTGTTCATCTTCAGTGTCTAAAATTTTTTTTTCTCTTAAATTGATGAATTGAAAAAATTGTCATAATTCTAGCACTTGCTAATTAACTGTCATTAATTATGCTTTCAAAAGGATCTAGAATTGTATTTAATTTCCTCAGATTTAGAATCGGGACGTTTCTACCGGTGGCATTCTTTCCTATTTGTTCATTTGCTTGGTGAGGCAAATATTGGTGGAAAATATAATGATGTACTGCATAAGTAAGAAAAGGGGAGTTGTATCCTCTATCCATTCCAGAAAAACTGCCATGGAAATTATGCTCTTTGCCTTAAACATTAATTTATAATTAGTTATAATTCTGTAATTAATTATGATACCTCTTCCCATAAACAGGTACAGCTTGTCTGAACTCATAATATTCAGTCAGTTTTCATCAGCCATAAATAAAAGCTGCAACACTTCCATCAACCAGTCACTATCCCATTTAGAATGGGCCCACTGGATAATCTTTAATGTTACTAAGTACAAAATTATGTTCCATTTTGGTTTAATTTTTTTTTCCTTTGAGGTGATCTGTCCCTTTTTTAGCAGAATCAAAAGTGTCTGCTAATCAGTGGGAAGGCACCTAAAGGCAAGGAAAAGCGTGGCTGTCTCCAGAGGTGCCTCGTGGCAAGGTGGTTCTGGACTGCACCCCCTGGCAGTGCCAGTGCTGATCAGGTATCGGTGTTTTTCTGACTCGGGTCGAGATCAAACCTTCCATTCCTGAGATACAGGTGGTACCCGGATCAGCACTGCCTGTGTATTAACAGATCTATTGGAGAGCAGAAATAATTGTGCCAGGCACTCCTGCAGATGGCTTTGGTATTACTTTGATGGGCTCACCCCAGCCTAGGATTCTTCTTTTTATTTGCTGTACTGTTTAAACTGGTCTGGGCCTTTGGTTCATCCAGTCTCCACCTTGGAGCAGTGTTTGCCAATAAAGTTAACAATGTGGCTATTTTCAGTATTTATTCATTTAGGAGCTGAATACAAAATTTGTTTCCTGTGAAGTACCTCTTTTAATCAATTTAGTTGTTTATATTCTCCCCCAAACAAACTCTGAATGTTGGATGGTACCTTTGGTAGAAAGAACCAAAACTTGCAGATTCTCCTGGACTCATTTGTGGTTGTAGCTGGCTGTTGAAGCAGTCAGGTCATTTAATCCCAAATGGTGGTTTTGTATATTTTAGTCCAACTGTTGCATGCTTTCCTACTGATTTCTAAGGCAGTCAGGCTCTCAACCATATTCTCAGGCACCTTCTGAAATAATTTGATGAGCAATGCAAAAATCCACTTGTATTTCTTTCAGTGTCATGCAGTAAGTTTAGCTGCCAGAGTAAATGGCAGCTCTGGGAGGAAAGTTCTCTCATCTGTATTTGTGTGATAGAGGTGACACTCCCTGTTCTCACTGTCTGCAGGGAATATTCCTTGCCACTCATCTACAGTGGAATCCAATTTGAGCAGGCTCCTGCATCTCTGTTTCCTCAGACACCACCAAAGTGAAGCCAACCTGTCTTTCATGTTAATCTTCTGAGTCCTCGGTAGCTGTGAACTTTATAGCAAGGGAATTAAGGGCTACTAATGATGTTTCTTTTAAGATCTATATAGAAATGTGTCCAAGGACAGCCCAAAGCTAGGCAAGGTTCCAGTCTTTCATGGCCAGGCAGTGGAAGGTTCCGGCCCGGGCTGGTTTCTGGGCCATTCCTGCACGATGTGGTAACCCAATCCTCAGAGCTGGGCACCAAGCACCTCAGCTTCTGTGCAGGAAATGACAGAAGAAAGTTATGATTTCCCTGCACCCAGCTGTGTTCAGGGAATTCGCTCAGCTGTGTGGTAAGGATCTAATTGATGATCAATTTTATGTATTAATTATTTAAAGCAAAGTAGCTCCTTTCTGCAGGGTGTTGCAGTAGATGACCTGGTGAGGCCCTTCCAGCCTCAATCCTGTGGCTCTCAAGTATATATTTTAAAACATGAAGGTAAGCTCAGTAAATGTGCTGGACCTCTGTGCACTCCTGGTGTGTGCTGTAGGTCTTCCTGGGAATTTTTCCTGAGCCCAAGCTCTCAGGGATGGTCATGTAGCAACTCCAGCTGCGTAAAAACAAGGACCCACACAGCTGGGAGCTGCAAGCTTTGCTAAGTCAGGATGCAAACATTTGATAGGAATTAAAAATACATTAATCTGTGCAGAACTTGAGTTGTAGATAATGCTGGTAAAATGGTAATTGTAGATATTGAATGAAGGTTAGTAATTTTACTCAATAACTGGGACAAGATCCCTAATCCCAAAAAGAGTGCATACAATTAATGCAGGTTGTTTCTGGCATAAAATTTCAAACAAGTTTTTTTGTTCTTTTATTCTAGTTGAATTTGCAAGCTAGCGTGTTATTCTACAAATTCTCAAAGCCTGACAACTAGAGCTTACTAAGCATGTCATGATGATTAATAATTTAATACAGAATATTTTGCAAGACAGTTTCATGCAGACTTCCCATGGGAGAAATACTTCAACCGATACGCTGAAGTCCCTGCTGTGTTTTGCCTGATTGTTGTTGCTATCTCTTGGGTTAAGCTGAAGTTACTGTGTTGCAGTGTTTCCCACCTACAATTTATAGGAAAGGTTATCTAATTTTGTAGGAATCATGAAATTCTCTGAGCTCAAGTAGCTGTGATAGCCATGGAATGGGTGCTCTGTTGTAACTCTCAGCTCAGAGTCCCACTGGATACATTTGATGAATTGATAACAGCATCCAAACAAAGGACTTGGGTTATCCCTAGACCTGTCATTTATCCAGGTGATGACAACGAAATAAAGAATAAAAATGGCTTGCTGGAAATGGATATTTATGACTCATTAATACTATTGGTAGCAATGCTGGTTCTTTGTTTTATTTGATAAATCATTAATTAATTTGCATGTCAAATAAGTTGGAATCAAAAGTTTAAAGTACTAAGATTAGCTTTCTGACAAGTTTCAATCTTAGTTTTAGGCAACTTTGTTCTATGCTGTATGTTTTATTCAATATACTTTCTCAAGTTCAAGTTAAGATTATTTGAGACATAAAAGTGCTTAATTTAATTTTTTTTAAATAAAAACATTTTAGTTTTGCTTATTTCGTTTTTCACATTGAGCTATTCCAGTTTTTCCATGTACAGTCATTAGTGCCCAGGGTTTATTTCTGAAGGTACTGTTACATTCCACTAGATGGTGGTGCAGACCCTGTTCTCAGAATCCTTTTTGCTGCCTGTGCACTTTGTTTCTTGTACAGTAAGGAAGTGCTCAGGATGAGAGGGGTGTTTGGGACTGCAGCCTCAAGTCACCCTGGCTTAAAGCAGTGAACAACAGGCGTGGTCCTCACCGTGCTCTGCTCTCCCCCTTTCCTCTGGGGCACCAGAGATCCTAAAACAATTGAGTTTTATAACGGGTGATTCAATTTGCCAAAATGGTTTTGCAGAAGTTTTTAGTCATGAGGCACAGGGAAACTTAAAAAACGGTCCCATCATGTGAGGAAACATGAAACTTCTGGAAGATTAGGGTCCTCAGTTCACCAGAAGTTCTGCATGCTTCTGTCAGCAATTCATCATAGGTATTTCATGCCTTAGATACCAAATTAGATTTGATTCTAGAACTCCCTTGAGTTACTGACACAACTTTAATGAGATTAAGTGCAAAAAGCTGACATTAATCAGAAGCAGGCAGAAGTGAAATTACAGTTTAGGACATGGAAAGCAGCCTTGACCAGCACATTTGAAACACCACTATGCTTTAAGTATTTATTGTTGATTCAAGGATGTGGCTAAAAACTTGGAATAGCTAACAATGAAATCCATCATGGAGCAGTACAATAAACACAGGGGTAAAGGAAGACAGATAAAATTCTACTAGAAAAAATAATAATCAATTTTTCTTGGTTTAAGGATCATGTCCTTACATGATCAGAAAGTTTGCTAAAACACAGGTCTTGTGATGATAGAACTGTTTGATGCCCAAAACAGGAATAAATGACAAGTATGTCTAAACTCAGTGGATACAGGAGCCCTCACGGCTGCCTGGTTCCACATTTTGCCCCAGGCTGAGACTGCACTCCTGTCAGTTTTGCATTAAGGCAGCAGCACATGCACCCTGTAAAAAACCCCCGTGGGCTTTGCTCAGGCTCCTGGTCTGCATCAAGGACATGGGGAACCCTTGCTGGCAAAGCCAACCCAGATGTGGGAGACAAGGGAGTGCTAGTATAATGTCCAAGCAATGTAAAGCAGTTTGGTGTGTGTGTTTAAATATGTATAAACTAATAGGGATGAGCAAATCATGTCCATTCTGGTATTTGTACAGAATTTTCATGTTTTGTACTAGACAGATAGAACAGAGACGATGTCATATCTAAGTGATGCATGTCTGTCACAATGAAACCTCTAAGAGCACTTGTAAAATTAATAATAACAGTGATTTTGTACCTTAGAAGCAATTTTCCCCTCAAAGACTAAAATAGAATGAGAGCTGCAAGGAGACAGGACACTTATAAGAGCAGTAAATCTCTATCAGAATGTAATTTAATAGGGCTAAAGTAATACAGACATGGCATTTGTAATGCAAGTGTTTTATATCTCAGACAAATTAAATGACAAACTAGCATTATAAATTTACTCAATGATACATAGTATTCTGAAAGATAATGATGACTTTATAATAGAAAATGTTTGCTGTAGTTGTGATGAAAAATTACACTCCCTTTTTTTTACAGTGGGGTGGATTCAGCTATGTAAACACTGTTATTGTCATTTCTTTTTGTGAGCATCTTATTTCAGAAATCTTTCCATTTTCAAGGTACTAATAGTGAGCAGAGAAAAATTACGGTGACTTGTAACACTGCTTATAAGGAATAAGTGATAACAGTAAGGGCATAATAATACAGCAAATAATTACAGGACCATGGAATGGTTTGGGTTGGAAGAGACCCTAAACATCATCTACTTCCAACACCCTGCCATGGGCAGGGATGCCTTCCACTAGACCTGGCTGCTCAAAGCCCCATCCAACCTGGCCTTGGACCCTTCCAGGGATGGGGCATCCACAGCTTCTCTGGACAACCTGTGCCAGGGCCTCACCACCCTCACAATAAAGAATATCTTCCCAGTGTTTAATCTAAACCTGTCCTTTATCAGTTTAAAGCCATTCCCCCCTGTCCTGTCTCTCCATGCTCTAACAAAAATTCCCTCTCCTCGCTTGTAAACCCTTCAGGCACTGAAAGGCGCTCCAAAGTTTCTCCAGAGCCTTCAGTTCTCCGGGCTGAACACCCCGAGCTCTCTCAGCCTGTCTCCGTGGGAGAGGTGCTCCAGCCCTCTTCACGATATAAACTAATTATTTGTCATAAGGCATCCTAACTCAGCACAGCAGATGAAGCTGCTGTGTTTTCCCCGGGTGTGGATCCCTGCAGAGCCGGCAGTGGCGCGGAGCTCCCGCGGGGCGGCAGCTCCGGCCTTCGGTACGGCCGGCAGCGGCTCCGGGGAGTGGCTCTCGGGAACGGCTCGGCAATCCCCCGGCGCGTTTTATTTCCTTATTTTTGTGTCAGTTAACACGGATATATTTTTTTTCTTCTGCAGTGATTTTTTTTTCCTACTTAATCTCTTAAACTCTAAAATTGATTCATGTTAATATTAATAATTTAAGGGAAATAAGCCTTTTCACGGTGTAATCACAGCAGCATTGAGAAGTGACAGTTGCCTGTGAATAAAGGATGGCGTGATTGGCAGGATTACCTTCAGGCAAGGGGAGATCTGGAGAAGTGGAATAGTGTGAAACTTCATCTCTCATGCTGTTCGGATTATTTATCAAAGTATGTGAAGATCAAAAAAAAAAAAAAAATCAAGGGAAATGCATGCATGTAAATTATTAACAGCCTGCCTCAGAGGATGAGCAGATTTTGTTCATACTGTATTAACTATAACAAATTTTATTACATATTCAAAGAGAAAGAAATAAGAGTTACAACTCCAACATGCTAGTAGATAACGCGTGAAATAATCTCATAAGAAACTATTAGCAACAAAATAACATTATAATATAAGAAAATATTGTCGAGAAATCGTCTGACATTCAGGGAACTCCTTGTTTATTTTTTATTTACATGGTTGACTCGTAGAGGTTGAAATGGAATGCTTGCTCCAGCCCAAACAACGATATTCTGGTGTGAGCCAGATCTCTGATGCAGGCCACCAACAAGAATAAAAACTGGCTCATGAAGCAGCGGCACAAAAGCAAATCTTTATTTGCTGTTGCTCAGCAACCATGTGCGAAAGGCCCATTTTTCATTTTTGCTGTAACTTGACAGGAAAATGATAATAAATATTAGATTATTATCACAGGGTATAGATTATTTTGAACAGATGAACAGATATGTCAAAGAGAGGCATGTAATTTGGCACTCTTGAAAGGGAGAATATTACAGAAACTGAAAATAGAGTTGTAGGTTTATTACTGGCTTGCAGTTCATGCACAGTTCTTGAAAAAAACCTAGAAAACATTATTCTGCCTCTCTGGTTTCTCTATGTGGTCCTTTGAAATGAATCACTTGGTGTTATTCAGCCTGTTGTTATCTGTGTCAACTTCTAGTTTCAATACTATGAAAAAATCATTCTGTGGTTGCTATGCAACAGAAATTAAAAGCTAAAATATGTTTTCATTTGTTTGCTGAATGGATACGTGCCCAACTAAATAAACAGTAACCAGGTGACTACTGTAGCATCTAATTAAAAGACTAATCAAGGTATTAATGAAATATTCAGTCACGATGAGTGACTACATGAGTCACGATAAATCCATCAGTTTGGATCTAAAATGGCAAAGATTTTTAATATGTGCAGAAAATTTTAATATAAGCAGAGATTAGCACTTACTCCAAGCAAACTGTTTCACAGGCTCCTTGCACTTAGTTGAACACTTAACTTGGGAAATAAAGTCAGGATCTGAAACAAGCTGGATTCTTATATCAAATAAATGGCACAGAAAATGTGAAAAACCTTTTAATATAAACTGAAACTGTGAAAGGCAGGGTCATTAAGGAGTCTATTCTAAAAATTAAAACAGCAGATATAAATGCTACTTTTAAAGGAGTGAATTTTTACATTTAATAGTAAATAAAATCTGAATTACATCACATTTTTTAAAATTACAATTCTGAAAGGTCCAACCAGATGTGAGAACATATAGAAGTTATGGTTGGTTTTCTGTTTGTGTGCACAGTAAAGCAGCACATGTTGTACTGCTTCTGCATTCTGAAAGGAAATTACTTCAGTTATGCACCTCTCTCTTCTGAACAGCCAACACTGAAAAATGCTACCGAAAATGCCAAATGGAAAGCTAGAAATTAAGCCCTTAACAAGACACTTAGACTGGTTTTGGTTTACAGAAGAGTTCAAACAAGTGGAATGGGGAATATTACAGAATTCAAGATCTGACTATTTCCACACACTGCAAAAAAGAAACAGAAGAGATAAAATTTCCTGATATATTTAAAAAATTCCTTAGTTATCAGACTCTTATTATCATCTGTTTTACATAATCTCCTATACATTCTGGCATATAGGCTGTTCAACTCCTGATTGCTTTGGATGAAGAGTGCAAAGTACTCACATTATTCACCAGAACTGTGAGTAAAGGTAGTTGTCAGCAATAAAAACAGTAACATTACTGGAGGAAAAAAAAACAACCACCAGTGAAATCAAATGCGTGATGTTTTTGTACAAGAAGTTATGTCCACGTCACCAGAGATCTATGGAGGAAGGAATACTGTTTCTTAAGCATGAACATGAATTTAGCTGAGCATCTCCTACCCCCTTTTGGAAGCACTGACACTTTGCAGGCAAGTACAGAAAGGGAACAGTGAGCAGGGCGGTGGGTTGGAACCACGGCAGCTGCCTCTGGGTAACCGATGGGATGTTCCCCCGGGATAAGCCGTGTCTCCAGCTGGCCTGTGTTGGAAAGCAGCGGAGGAAGGAGCCTCCCAGTGCGGCCGAAGCTGCCGGGACCGGGTCGGGGTACAAGGCTGGGGAAGCGGGGCGAGGCTCAGCATGGAGGAGCCTCAGGAAGGACCTCATTGCTGCCTACGGCTTCTGAAAGGAGAGTGTAGGCAGGTGGGGGTCGGGTTTTTCTCCCAAGTAGCCAGCGACAGGACAACAGGACACAGCCTCAGACTGCGCCAGACGAGGTTCAGGTCAACAGAAAGGGTGATTCCAAAGGGAGTGGTGGAGTCACGGTCCATGGAGGTGTTTAGGAAAGACTGGACGTGGCACTCAGTGCCATGGTCTAGTTGACCTGGTGATGCTCGGTCACAGGTTGGACCCGATGACCTCAGAAGCTTTTTCCAGCCCAGCTGACCGCGGTTCTCTGAGTTTTGAACACTCTCCCTTGTCCCGCCCGGCTCCCCAGGGCCGCCTTCCCCCAGCCCGCCCTCAGCGGTGCCGCGCGCGGGAAAGGGCGGGGCCGGCGGCCGAGCTCTCGCGAGACGAGACGGGAGTTCCGCGGCGCGCGCTCAACGTCGGCCGCGGGAGGATTCGAAAATTGGCAGTGAGGGAGGGGCCGGCGGGGGCTGGGGCCGTTCCCGGGAGTTCCGGCTGTTCCTGGGCTGTTCCTGGGCTGTTCCGGGGTGTCCCGGGCTGTCCACGGGTGTCCCCTCCGAGCAGATCCCCCGAGTGTGTCCTCCGGCGGTGCTGCCGTGCTCCGCGGGCTCTTCTACGCGCGTATCGGCCGGTTTCGTCCCGCTTCGCTGAGGCGGCGCCGCGGGGGTGGGAGCGCATCCCGCGGATCCATGAGGGTTCGGCCGCCCTGAGGGAGCCCCAGGTAAGCGGCCCGTCCGGCTGCCTGCCCGCTCTGCCGGGGGCTGGCAGGAGCCCCAGGTAAGCGGCCCGTCCGGCTTCCTGCCCGCTCTGCCGGGGGCTGGCAGGAGCCCCAGGTAAGCGGCCCGTCCGGCTGCCTGCCCGCTCTGCCGGGGGCTGGCGGGGGCCCCCGGGTGACTCGGGACGGGGCCCGGCAGCGGCCCTCGCCCCGTTCTGTGATGTGGCTTCTCACACACTAAATGCTGTGTAAGTCACTTTCCCAACTGGAAAAGCACTCAGGAGACGCCTAGGATGGAGGGAGTGTTTACGTGAGCAAATACGTCTCTTGGTGGCCTTGCCCATTTCCCGTGGTTTTCAGTTGACAGTCGAGAAAAGAGACCATTTTACTACCCCTCTGTGATTCTGATACAAATAAATACTGTTGCTGGGAATGATTAGTAGCTTAAATAGTGGGTGTGTGCTGGAGAATGCATTGTAGTTTTTAAAAATTAAACTATCCATTAAAAACTTATTCCGCTTTAAGGCTTATTTACTAAAAGAACACCAACAAACTAAAAAGAAAGCAAGCCCTACAGCCTAGTGATGAATATAAATGCTGATTCAGATAACTGAAATATGTTAGAGGGGAAAACTGCTTTAACTATGTAGTACATGTAAAACTACTGTAATATATAATGTACATATATATAAATGCTATATGTATAACTGATATATGACTACAACTGAGACCAAAATGATCTTGTTTTGATATACAATACCTTCTCAAATGTTATGTTTTGTTTATAAAGTAGGGAAGACCAATTCCAGGATGAAACGCGAAGCATTTTTGCAAGTTGTGTCCAAAGAGTCAATTGAAGATTTCCTGCGTTACACTCAGAGTCCTGTAAGTGAGCCAGGGTATAAATGTGTCACTTCTGGAGTCATAGGTGTGTTACAGGTGCAGAAATCGCGTGACAAAGGGACAGAAACTGTCTGGTACTTGCAGATGTGTGGGAATAATTGCTTTAGAAAATGCATTTAAATGGCACTTGAAGGAATATAGGCTGAAAATGTTGTGAAATCTGAATATTTATAAACCAGCTTATTTTTTGTTATATTTTGTTGTTCCACATACCGTTTTTTAAATAAATTATTAGTACTGTGGTAATAAAAAATACTAATTTGATGTTGCTGAAGTATTACATTTTTAAATTTCAACCTATGAAAGAGTTTATTGATATATAATGAATATGAGTTAATGTACAAACGTAGCAGAATTGTGTTTCACTAGGATTTGTTCATTCATTTGATAGTTTGGGCTTTCCACTTGTTCTTTGGTCCATATTTAATTTTACTTGAATTGTTTTTTCTGTCACTGAATGCTTTAGAGAAGGGGATAGATTGCTCTCTCTAAATGAAGTGCTCTAGCCTTAAAATTTGCCCTCTAAACTCTCTTGAAATTTCTGTTTTTAGCATCACTTCTACTTTCAGTGTCTGTTTTCTACACACACCCCAACCCCCCTTTTACTTCCCCCTTTAATTTTTTCTTTTCTGTACTCTCGATGTTTAGATTCATCTGTATCTTCTAAAACTCCAGGGCTTTGCTGATTTTCCTGCAGGGAAATTTTCATTTTTTCCTTCGTAGTATTTTAAAAATGTCATATTGTGGGGCTGTTCTCTGAGATCTTCAATAGGTTCTTCTAATTTTTTCCATTATATCCCATTCCAATTCAAGAAAATAGGTAATTTCTTAGAAAGAAAAAGGAAACACATATATGGCTATCATTCACTGTCATCCTTTCCCTTCACAGATTTTGGAATAATTCTATTTCATATCATCCCAAAGAAAAATGCAAAAGTTCTGGTCTTGTTATGAATTTCACTCTTTTCTGTTCAAAATGGTGAAAGCTTAATATCCTGTCTTTTGGGTTTGTTTGAAGCACAGGACTGCAGAGCTCCCTGTGAGGCCTTTGGTTTATTGTATTTGTTTTCAGTTATGAAATAGAATAGAATAGAATAGAATTTCTCTTATAAATATGTAACAGGCTCTTTCTTCTCATACTCTTCTCAGAACTTTCTAATACTTATTGCTGCTTCTTTCATTCTCTTCTGTTTTTACCTTCGACTTTTCTTTTTAATGCCTTGCAGTATATATCTGCAGACTAAAAATATATTTATTTCTAGATCATGGACATTCTCCCTCTTTCCTCTGAAGTGTTTTTGATCCAGTAAACCTTCACTTCAGTATTGCAGATCACATCTCAGAAATTATCTGTTCTTCCTCTTAGTTGTGCCTGGTTTTCCTTCTCCTCTTCTCTCGCCATACTCCCTTTCCTAGCAGGTTGCCTGCCCTTCTTTGTGCTAACAGACTCCTGTGTCTCTGAGGTAATTCTAGCAAAGTTCTTACAGGAGACACTTCAGATGAGCCTCCTCTCTGCTGGAGACTGATGGTGGCTGTGGGGCCAGCAGGGCTCCATCCAGCAGGAGCTGTGGGGTCAGCAGGAGCTGTGGGGTCAGCAGGGCTCCAGCAGGAGCTGTGGGGCTCCAGCAGGAGCTGTGGGGTCACCAGGTCTTTAGCAGGAGCTGTGGGGTCAGCAGGGCTCCAGCAGGAGCTGTGGGGCTCCAGCAGGAGCTGTGGGGTCACCAGGTCTTTAGCAGGAGCTGTGGGGTCAGCAGGCTCAGGGGCTGAGTTTGATGTGGGGCTTTAACACAGTGCAGTGGCAGAGCTCTGATGTGTGCAGATCATATCCCAAGTTAGTGCTGTCCCTATGGTTCTAGTGACTCTGGTTCCAGTCCTTGCCTAAGGATTTTCTTTCAACAGCCATCATCAATTGGTATTTAAGAGAGCAAAGATATCATCAGGGACTAAAATTCTGTGCAGTTTTGAGCTTCTCAGCTAAGGGTATGGAATTGTCTTCATTGCTACCAAGGGCTAAAGACTTTTGTCTTAAAAGCAGCACTTTTGCTTCATAATAGAGTTAACTAGCAGAAAATTCTTTTGCTATTTTTTAAAAATATAACTTCTACAAGGTATTTGACTCTGTAACTGCAGAGGAATGTAAGCTAATCATTAATATAAAAACCCTCATTAAATGTAGAAAACACGATGATGAAGTAAAAGCCACTTTGCTGATGTGGGATTGTGTGGTGTCTTCCAATCATTTATAGAAAAATACATTTGATAATTTTGACTTGAATGAGCTACTTCAAGAATTGCCAAGAAAGCAAAAGGAAGTGCTATGGCAGAGACTGACACAGCTATTGACAGACAGCTTGATGGAGAACCCTGTGGAAACGTGGCACAGGCCTGGAGATGAGGAAAGAGAGGATGACATGGAAGTTGAGGTAGTTCCAGAAATGGTAAGAATCTTGTAAAATGAAAGTATGATGACTGTTATATGTTTTTTGGGAAATAAAATGGAATATTTCCATAACATTTGAAAACATGTGAGAGTTATCAAATAAGATCAGTTCCAAATATCACCTTCTGCCCATTTTTTAAATGACTTAATTTATGCTTGGGTAAGCTGAACTTATGGTTGATCTATACTGTAAAAGACTAGATCTGCTGATAATTTTTAATATGAAAGATGTGACTTAGTTTTCTCAGTAGAGTTGAATGGGCTTTTTCTATGTCTTATTTCAGTAAACAAATGTTAATGTTACAGATGTTAAGTTTAAGTGGCTGGCATATAGTGTAAGAAATTCACTACTTGATTTGTGATGCCATTTTATTTAATAAAGATCATGAAATCTGGATTTGACTGCCCCTTCCACAAATCTGGAATATATAGAATTTTTCTGACTCAGACCCTTATGTATTGCCTCCTGTCCTGTAGTCCATGTAGCCTTGAGAATACTGGGGAAAAGGTTATTTAATTTGGGGAGATGAAAAATGCAGTGGGGAAATCATTAGAGAAACCTAGAGCCTTGTAGAAAAATCAGTCATCCGTTCAGAGGCCTGTAGAATCACAGACCTGGAGTGAAAGTCACCAGATGGACACATCTCTGAGTTAGACAAGGCCTTGCTAGTTAGGGGCCTTTCAGCTCTGAAATGGATCTGTGTTTGGGTTTGTTGTGGATGAGGACTTTAGTTCAGGAATGGATGCACATGTACAGTCACAAAGTGATCTGCTAGCTGGAACTGAAAACCCTTTTCAAACTTTTTGAAAAGATGTACTTTAAAAATCGATTCTTTTGGCTCTTTATTTGATAGGTTTTGGATGCCAGTATGCTCCTTCTGCAAAATGGAAGCATAATAACAATTCAGATTTGCTCTTTGTTGCTAAGGCTTATTTCTTGTTTGTGTTAGATTCTGAGTTCAAAACAAACTGCAGAAGTGTTTCCTCAGCATTGCTTTCTTTCAGAAACAAACTGTAGCAGTGATCCAAGGGGTGGCAGCTGTCGTTACTGCTTCCATACCTGCAGTGGATGAAAATGTAAACTACAAAGCTCTTGTTGAATGCGTTTTTATACTAAATGGTGAGTACTTCTCAGTGCAGAGTGGCAGCATTCTACAGAGGCTGTTTGATCTGACTGAAATCCAGCTGGCCTGTGAAACACAATTCACAGGAGAAAAGTTGGTACTGGGTTGAGTTCATATTTATGAGACAAAATTAAGGGATTGTTTACCTAAAAATCAGCTGCACAATTTAGAAGTTGGAATGTAAATGGTTTTCTTTATCCCAGCTGTTCACCCAGTGGAAGGTAACTTTGATTATCCTGTGATTTATATTCATTTTAAGTGAAACTCAATATTCTGTTGTTACCAGTCCAAAAACATGGGCCAAACCTTAGGGTTGCCTAAATACTGCAGTGAGCATAAGCCATGAAGGTGTGTAAATGTGGCAGGAGCTGGCTGACACTGTGAGGTGTAGTTAGTGTGCTAACAGACTACTGTTTTACAGGAATGGCTTGGTTCATTGCAGTAAATGATTATTTCATACCTCTTGTAGGTATTCTTCCTGCATTACCTGCATCTGAAAATGTCCTACAGGATGCTATCCACCGTGTGTGTCAGCTGTGGTGGGAGAAGGGATTGGAAGGGAAGGAGCAGCTGGGGAAGACTCTGTTTGTCATTCTGCTGAGGAAAAGCCTGAATAAAGCTGCTACGGTATGCTGAGGCTCTATTGACTTGCAGGTTATTATTGATTTGGTCAGGAAAGATAATCCCTTCAATAAAATGCTGCCTTCTCTAGAACAAATGTTAAAGATTTTTGGCATCAGTTTCACAAGTGAACTGTTCTTTTTGTTTATTTGTTTTTGCATTCCTTTTCATCTTTTCACTCTTTTTGTTCAGTCCAGTGACCAAGGTTTTTATTGTATTAACTCTTTTTGTCAACTCAGATTTTAAGAACTATGTTCAGCTGAGCATAGAGACAGCTTTTGTGGGAAGCTTCATTTTCTCTTTATCTTTTTACAAATAATTTTTCTTTCATTTTTCAAAATGTGTGTGTTACTTGGAATAGTGTGATACACATCTTTTGCACTAACCCAAGGGACGAATCCTTATTTCTTTCCTCTGTTTTTCCCTGTTAACTGCATGTATTGTATAAAGTTTAGAAAGTGGAATGATGTTGTTTTAACACATTTTGCATGGAATGGCATCTTTTTTTCTGTACTTGAGCATGTCTTCATTTGTTGGAAGTCAGAATTTCTGCAGTTACTTATATTTTTTCCCAGTAATATGATGAAATGAATGTTCAGAATTTCACAATCTGTAACAATGCATTTCAAGTTCATTATTTAAAATCCTTTCAGTGCTGCTTTGCATTAAAGCCATGCACATGTAATGAGGGTTTCTTCTTTCCTGTCAGGGTGCAGATCTAATTCGTGTGTGGAATCTACATCAGACATTACTTTGTTTCGATTATGATTCCGATGAGAGTAATGAAGTCAAGGACTTGTTGCTTCAGTGTTTTATGAGTATAAAACACATTAAGAAAGAAGAGGTAAGCCAACTTCTGTCTTACTGTGGTTTTGTGCCAGTGAGCTTTGGTTGCTTTTAATAGTTTTGCAGTTTGTCTTTTTTTACCATACAGTAGGTAGCAACATGAGACAAATCAGCTCCAACTCCAAGCTAGAAATGGTTGATTCTCTGTTTTATTTGGAAAACTTGTTCCTATTCCAGGCTAAAGTGTGAAAGGTGATGTCTAAATTTGCAGTCCACTTCTTTTATCCTGGGGCAATAGGAATCAAGTGCTTTACTTCCAGTGCATCTCCCTCGATACTTAAAATAATTCCCTGGTGTAACTGTTTTCTCTTACAGCAGTTTTTCTTTTCTTGAAAACAAGTATCTGTAGCAAAATAATTTATCTTCTAAATGACTCCATCTGGAAGATTGCACTGCCACATTCTGTTCTAAAAGTAGCATAAAAAGAACCCAACTTCACAGAAAAATGAGAAATACTTTCTTTAACTACATACATTTCTCTCAGTGAACAGTTGCTGTTTTGTTGTTTTCAGATTGTGCCTGTGTGTCAGAATAGTGGTGTCCAAGCCTTTTTTTTGGTCAGGTGACCAGACCACCTGACTTTGTCTCTGAAATTCTAACTCCTCCTTGCATGTGTAAATTATGTATGTAAAATACAACTCTTATCTAGACTTCAGAAGCAAATTCTTGGAGTTCTTTTTTTCTTCCACGTTGTGGGAGACTTTTAGTGTAATGTGTTAATTGCTACACAGCTTTTCTAAGGGAAGTTTGCACTTTGAATCTCTGAGTGAGACAGCCTTCAGTATAAAAGTTGTTGTTTTGTTGTGTGTTTTTTTTAATATGAGGGGAAAAAAGCAGTGGGAATCAGACTTGGTTTTCCTGGCATATTAACTCGTGTACTTTGTTCCACAAGAATGTGGCAGATTTGGCCTCGCTTTGCACATTTGCTTCTCTGCCCAAGATTTTTCTCTTTGCTTTCCCAGGATTTCTGATTCTTGATGTTTTGTCACATTTGCATTTTCATAGCCCTTATCTTTCTAGGTAGATACAGAGCTGCTCTGTCATCTGATCAGTAGTGGTTTAAATCCTTAATTCTGGATTCTTTGATTTCTGGCTGGAAGGATTGACTGAAGGCAGCAGCTGCAGCTGTAGCCTAAGGGCTCAGCCTCGGCCGGTGGTGGAGCCTTGGAGCCCGCTGGCATTGGCTGTATTGAAACAGGGAAAGCTTCTGGAGCTTCTCATAGAAACCACCTCTGCAGGCCTCCCCTACCAAAACCTTGCCATGCCAGCCCAATACAAAAGTCACTTTACATCCTGGAGGACAACAGTTCAAAATAAAAGGAGAACCATAACCCGTTCTGGAAAGATCCAGGACAGGGTTCAGTTAAATTGTCTGAAATAAATGTAGACATCTGTGCGGGAACATAATCAGTACAGGTCCTTGGAAGGATTTGATTGCTTAAGTGAATGACCTGTGCTACATTAAACGACCTGAGCTGCCTCAGACATCCATGTGGGGCTGGCAGGTAAAACACATCACAGATTTCTGTCTTCTGGAAAACCACCTGGACATGTAAAACTGCTCAGTGGTTAGGGTGTGCCATATCAACCCTAGTCAGCAGAGTCAATAGAACGATTCAGCTCCATAAAACAGTAACTAAACAGCTGATCACATCAACCACTATTCTGACAATTAACATTTCAGGGACTTAAACATCCAAATTCACATGTCTCAGTTTGTGAGCAGAAATCTGACTTCTCTATATGAACTTCCAGTACTTACTCAGAATGGTAAATACTTGGATTTTCCTAGCTCTGCAGATGGGAGATCCAAAGTGTTCAAAGCATTTTCCTGTTGCTATGAAGCCATTGTACTTCAGTTGCAAGTCCTTTTGTTTGGGATCTGTGTGCTGTGAGACTTCAATTGCTGATAACACTCCTCATGTGTGTTCTCTAATTTCCCTTTCTGGCTCATTTCACTAAAGACTGATTTCTTGTAACAACAAGAAGCCAACCAACACTCCCCCAGTATCTCTGCTGGATCTTTTTTTTTGCATCCTGTATTGCTTCTAAAATGCTTGTAGTAACACCAAATATCAACATGATGTATGAATTGCTTTGAGATGAAACTGAGCTTCTGTATATCAGGCCTAATAATCCCTTTAATGCCTGCAGACTTGTCCTACAGTTCCTAAGAAAAGTAATCCTAGTTTTTTTTAGAGTACATATCCCAGAGCACAGCACCATAGCAGCTTAAGCTGCTATAACTCCAGGTTGCAATGATCCTGTGTTGCCAGTGGCTAGCATTCCTCTTCCTTTCCACAGTGTAATGTTCAAGCAGCAATGTCGTGGGTTGATTGAAGAAGGTAGCTGTTTTCTCCTAGTAAGATTATTTTTCACACAGATTAACTGTCTGGAATGGTTCATCATATGCAAGACTGAAGGAAGGGAGGGGTCAGGAATGCAGTGTATCAGTTCTAAATCAGATTAAACCTATGGAGAACTGCACATTTATACCTCATTGCAAGATTAGGGAGTTCATTGTTACTGCCTTTGTTCAACACAGAGTAATATTTCTCAGAGGCTTATTATTAGGCTGCATTAGTGCAGTTTCTGAATTTCTATCTCTGTGATTTATGAAAACATTCTTGTTCAGATGGGGTTTCCAGTCAAACACTGCAGAGCCTGCAGAGCATGTTGCTGTGTTTTTGAGGTGGGTCTGTTGTACTCTTTCCTTGCTAACCTTCTCTGTATAGAACAAAGTTAGGTGCTCTGTGTCCACAAGCACAGCAGTACCAGACACCCAACGCTCTGATACTGAATTTATCCCAAAGATGACAAGTTCAGAGTCTTACTCACCTATCACCAGGTTACCTCTCATGATAATGAGAATGTTGATACCAATAGTTATTTCAGAGCGATTATTCAAAAGCAGCAGATTAAGTTAGAGGCACTTATCATTTTCAGGAGCAGGCTCAATCTTTGGAAACCTAAGGCTAAAAGGAATTGGTTGAAAGCTGGTTTTTGGCTTTTTATCGCCTGTCTTGCTGCTGGGGTTGTAGAAGATGAGATGAGTTCAAGTTTGTAGCCATCCTTGCCTTGTTGAGGAAAGAACTGTAGGTCAAAACTCCCTTGACCTTTTGTTTTGTCAGGGATGTTGATGGTGTGACATGCCAAGTGGGACTCCTCTACCTTTATATTAGGCCACCAAAGTTGGAGATAGAGACAGCTCTCTAGAGAACTGTAGACAAGAAGCTTGACATTGTATTTAGCCTTAGGTCTTGATGTTAATGAGCTTCTGAGTTACTTCTTCACCCAAAGGCATTTCACCTATCAATTTCCCTACAGGGCAGTTTCTGACTGTGTGCTTCCATCTCCCTCTCCTACTCTGTGACATTCCAGCTCCAAGTGTGACTGGCATTCTTTTCCTCTGTTTGGTCTTAGGTGTGAACACAACTCTTGGGTCAGCTCTCAATGGAAGTGCCTCTGAATCTCTGCTGTTTGTTCAGTGACCCTTTTGCACTTCTGCCAATGTGTTCTTTACTATCTCACTTCCTTTATTAATATTCCTAATTTATTTTTTGGTAGAAAGCTGACATATACAAAGGACCCTTACAGGTGGCTGACTCACCCTTATGTGTGATCAAACATTTTGAAGTCTTACCTTCATCTATGAGCTAAGTCAGAGTGAGGCTGCCTGTACAGATACTGTATAAGGCTCCAATTCCTTGGGCAGATCTTGCTGATTCTGGAAGAGCATTGGCTTATTTCCTTCATCCACAGCCTTCACTGCCTTTTATTGCAAAATTCCATTGCTCATCAGATTTTTCATCATTGTTCCTGACTTGCTAAAATGGAAGAAAACGAATTTGGGAAAACTAGTTTCTGTTTTCCTGAATGAAAACAGCGTCAGGAGGTTTGCAATATTGCCTTTCATGTGGCAAGAGGAATGGAATTGTCCTTGCTGATCAGAGCATTCCTTTTCCTCAGTGACCCAGCTATTCTCTGTGGCTTTGTTAAAAACGCTCCTGTGTCCAGTGGTGTCAGATTTGTGGTGGTGTTTAATGGATGCCTTCACCACCATTGCGGTGTCATCCTGGGATGATGCTGCCCTTGGCAGAGCTCGGTGACCCGGCCTTGAGGGTGCTGATTGCACTGTTACCATTCTGGAGTCCTGCTCCAAGGCACACCAAAACAGAAAGGACACTGAAAGAGCAGAGGGAGATATGTGATCCACATGTTCATTTGTTCTGTGTTTTTTTCTACGGTATGAATAAAAGTAGTGCTTGAATTCTGTTTAATAATTAAGATTATTAAATAGTGTTTTCCATGTCACCTATGCATTTTAAAATTAAAGATGTAATTTTCTTTGTATTTATTGATTTTTGAGGTAGCTCTTACATTGGATATTCTTCTGAGCTTTGTTTTTTCCTCTTTTTCCCTCCACGCAGGGAAGAAGACTCTTGAGTTTTTTGTTCAGCTGGAATGTTAAATTCATTAAAATGATACATGGAACTGTTAAAAACCAATTGCAGTTCTTTCCAAGGTATGCAACCCAGTTGGAGTACTTAATTAGTAAGAGCTTCACTAAAATCTTGTTTGTCTCACTCTAAAAATACCTAGTGTATGGGAAAAATATATCAGTATCCAGAAACCCACAAATCTTCTGAATATAACTGCTATATTGTTTCAGCAACTTCATTTAATAGTAGCTCTGACGTGCCTGCATGTAATTTATAGGAGTAGTAAATGTTTATTTGCCATTAGCTAAAGCAAATGACACTGCTAGAAACTGGACTGCATTGTTTGCAGTGCTTGTGTGAGGGTTGCAGGTCCATTTCTCCTTTTGTAGGGTGTTTCTATTTTTTGCTACCAGCAATCTCTAATTTAATTTGCTAGATTTCTATGTAAGACATTCTAATAAGAAGTGACTTGCAGGATAAATCATAGCCTGAGAACTTGGCTGATGGATGAAAAATATGGAGGTTCTTTTCTTTGATTATCAGTGAAATAACGCAGAAGTAATTCTATGTATTAAAATCAGAGGCTTTCTAATGCTTTCAGGTAGAATAATGTTTTCCTGTAAATCTCTATAAAGAATTTAGAGCATTCTTCATGACATAGGTGGTAAAGTGTCCCTCCCCCACCATAAGAGATATTTCAAGTATCATGTAATAGTGTTTGGGTTCATTGATTAAGAGTTATCTTGGTAGTTATGGGTGTAGACTTGAAAAAGAGAATTTCTTCTTCTAAAAACCAATTTGATGCACAGAATTAAGAACAATATTGGTTCTTTAACAAGACTTCATGCTTCACCTTTATGGTTAGTAAGCTTTCTTGACAGTGTTTCCTGTATGTTAATACAGATCCTTGATGGAATACCTTTCAGAAGTTTACTTCAGGGCCTGGAAGAAGGTGTCAGGAGAATTCATAGAGGTAACACTATGCTTGAAATTTCATTTGGATAGTTTTGAATTTCACAGTGGGAAAGACTCATGATTTTCTACCTCAGAGAGGTTCCTTTAACAAGCCTTAAAGAATTATTTCCCTAAGGAAAGGGCCTCTTCAGCATTGTCAAGGAGGAACTATATGTCATGTTTTGAATGTTTTCCCACTGAGATCAGCTTGGCTGCAGTTAAATACCTTTAATTTTGCTGCTGAAGTATTGATTCACACAAATATGCATATACACAATGTTTTTCATGAACATACCCTTTAGTTGAATTATTGAAGCTTTTATTTAGTATATGCGAGTCTGTATAGTTGATAGCTCAAGTATTTATCTAGTTTTTGTGGAATTCCATGGAAATGATTAAAGGCATAATTACAGATCACAACAATGCTAGAGCAAAATTTCAGATACCAAAATGTTCTTGTTTACCCTGCTTTTAGCTTCTGACAATTGGATTAATTGTATATTCTGAAATTTTGAAAATCAGTTGAGGAGGCAGACTGACGCCCCCAGCATGCAAAAATTTGGGCCAAGCAGAAGCCAAGTAAGAAATAATAGCAGATACTATTTTCCATTGCTTGTTTTAGGGGAAAAATAGAGTTGCTGCACAGCTACAGTCCTTATTACTGTTTTATTCTGTTAACAGAGCATGTGTGTGTTTTTATTGTAGGTCCTTGAATATAACTGCATTCAGGATCTCATGCACCATGGAATTCATCTTCCCAAAAGTTCTTCTGTTCATTCTAAAGTCAGAGAGGTAAGTTCCAGGAACCCATGACATGAACTTGTAGCATCAAAATGAGATCAGTTGCTATAAAGTGGAAAATTTCCACTTCATACTAAAACACCAAGCCAGATGTGGCTGGAATGGAAATACTCCCCTTCACAGCAGCCTGTGTGGGGCTGTTTGGGGTGTGCTGGTGGCACAGCAGTTTGCTGCTGCTGCTGAGCTGTGCTTGTGTGGTCTCAAGGCTTTCTCCTCCTCACCTTTTTCCTTGGGAGTGGGCTGTGGAGAAGCTGGGGAGGTCACAGCTGAGACCCTTGGCCCAAACTGATCAGAAGAATTTTGTCTGCCAGACACCCAAACTGACCAGAAGAATTTTGTCTGCCATACACCCATCATTGCCTCAGCACACTGAGGGAAAGTGGGTTCTGGGGAGGCAGCCACTTCTGGGGGCCTGGCTGAGGTCTGGTCTGCTTGTGGCATTTGCATCACTCCTTTGGGGTTTTTTTTTGGTCCTCTGCTTCATTCATTAAACTGTCCTTATCTTGACCCATGAACTTGCTTTTCTCTTCCAATTCTTTTTATTCCCCACTGAGCAGGGAGTGTGTGAATGGCTGTGGGTGTTCAGCTGGTGACTAGGGCCAACCCACCACAAATGTTTAAAAAATAGCATATTCTGGGAAACAATGTTAGAACAAATTTTAGGAGGAGCCTGCTTATAGTTCTGCACCAGATTTCTCTTTGCTGCTCAAAAGTAGAAAGGGATTTTCCAGAGTGACAGAAATAGTTCTTGCTGTCTGTTGTCCAAGCTTTCTTTACCAAGTCCAAGCTTTTCTTCTACAGAATTGAACTTTCCATAGATGATTACAGGGGCAAGAAGTCATAACCTTCTTCAAGCAAACTTAGTAGATGGGTCTGAAATGAAACTAGGCTTTTTTCTTTTTATTATATGTAGGAGATTTATATATGTTTACTGGGACAAGCTTTGATTCTAGTTGGTGCACAGAGCTTTTTAAGACATTTTTATTCGATCAATGCCCCTTCCCCCCATGCTTTCCCCCAAATACCCAGACTCTAGAGTCTATATTGTGCAATATACAGCTCACTATACCAGTGTACAATATTGTTGTGGGTTTTTTGTTTGTTTTGGTTTGGATTATTTTTGGGTTGGTTTTTTAGGAGCTCTGTTTTGTTTTGTTTTCCCATAGCTTTAGGATTTCCTTGTCCTGTGATTCCTGATCGATGGAGCAGGCTTTTGACAGGGCATTTCATGTTTTTCAGACTCTGAGGCTTATGATCTTGAAAGAGGACAGTGAATAAATTTGTCTTTGGGCTGCAAGGGGAGTAGGTCTTGGAATAAATTTGAGCTGACCGCTAGAGGGTCAGCTTCTTTTCAGATTTCATGTATTCTGTTTTCCAAGAGCTTCAGGGAATTATCAGTGCTGTATTGATCAAGGCCAGAAATGTTCAGAGGATGATCTTGTCTCCCTTTCTGATTAATTACTAACCTTAGAACATGGCTCAAACTGCTCTGTGTTTCAAGTGGAGAAATTCTTCATATTAGGTTACATGATATCCTTTCTCATACTCTGCTCTGGTCTTCCACTTTCTCTTTTCTGCATAATTCAGATACAAAAATAACAGGATTTTTAGCTAATTAAGTACAGTTTTGAGTCCTGAGGAGTGCTGATATTTGCTTTTCATCAATGCATTAAAAATGTATTAGGTTTGTACATGTGTATTTGGATAACTCCACTTAACAGATAAGTTCTTTTGTTAACAGAGAAAAGGCTTATTTATCTGTAGTTCCTAATTTCATGGTTTCAAAGTATTTCTGCCTGTTACTTTAAAAATAATTTTTTACAGCACCAAAAATGAGGTGTTGCTGTGAAATTCTCGAACCATGTTTTTTTCTTAGTTGTAGATCTTTATATAACCTTATTGACTATAAATTTATAAAATATTGTCTTAGATTAATTTTACTATTTTTGAGATTTCCGAATAAGATATGGAGTCAATGAATATGTTTATCATTTCCATAGTATGAAAACTCTGGTCTTACATAATTATGAAATAAGACAACCACTTCATGAATGTAGAGTGTTAAAATGCTTGGGGCCTGTTTTATTTGTTTTTTCTCAGATGCTGAGTTATTTTCATAAACAAAGTAAAGTTCGTCAAGGAGTCGAAGAAATGCTTTATAGATTGTATCAGCCCATTCTCTGGAGAGCACTGAAGGTAATTATCCTTTTCAAAAAATACAACTGTCTCCAACTATTAAATTTTGGGTCCTTTCCACATCTTCTGTTTTTATTACTTGCTTTTAAAATGAAATGGCCATGAAAACCAAAATGAATGTTTAACATCACAGATGTAGCTGAGTAACTTTGCAAATTGTAATTGAGTATAGCAGGCACAATAATCTAATTTGTTAATATAATTTACTTGTAAAATTCACTTTTATTTACAGGTACCTAGAGTGCTTTTGAGGATTGCAGTTGGTATTCTTATCTTCTCCATCTGAAAATTCTGTGTAATCTTGTATTATTTTTTCCAAGGTCTTTAGGGAATTGTCAGTGTTCTATTGATCAAAGCCAGAAATGTTCAGAGGATGGTTTAGTCTCACCTATTGATAAATTTCCAGCCTTACAATACAGCACAATGAATTTATTAGAGTATTAATTTAGGAAAACTTTTATTCTAGTTGGATTGTATGGACATTCATGGTATGGATGTGCACTCAGAATTAAATTTATTCCTTGTAGTTCTTTTATGGTGTGTGTATGTCCTTCTGTGGATTGCATGCATGGGCTAAAGAGGACCCACTGCAGTTTGTCCATTCTGTCACACTCTGTGATTAAGAGGAGCCAACTCCCCCTCTTTCGTGACAGCTTTTATTTGGTGTGAAGTTGTGAAATCCCTGTTTGTGAGGGTACACGTACAGCCAAGTTAATTTCTGGTAAACATTGACAATTTCATGTACCTGTTGGTCATGAGAAAGACATGAGAAAGGTATTTGGAATTCTCGAAGTATTTACTATTAACTTCAAAACTTGCTTAGAATGGATTTTATGAGTTACAGGAAGGAATTGAGAGCTGAGTCCTAGTGCCAGAGAATGATTGCTACAAAGCATGGCTTTCTTTAATTTCTACATTTTTGTCTCTGAAAAGAACAGGGGTTTTAACTGATTCTTGGTAAGTTACAAAATACACTATTGCATTCTTAAGGGAGTTGCTGCTGTCAGTGGAGGCACTTTCCAAAGCCCAGGACTCAAATGTGAGACTAGACTACTTTTTGGAGGAAGATTCTGTCAAACCTAATGAAATCTGCATACATTTATTTGGAGAAATGTAACAGAAGGTGTGTCATGTGGGAAGAAAAAGGTTAATGATGGATTTGCAGGAAGACAGCAGGAGGAATTCCTGATTCCAGAAGTGGCTGAAATTTTTAACAGCTGCTATTCATAATTTTCACATCACTAATGGTTCCATTGCTAGAACAAATCTTATAGTACTGCATGAAGGATTTGGCATTTTGAATTGTTGCTGTGACTCAGAATCACCAGTAGTTTAAGATACAGAACTAAGAAGGGAATCTTATTACTGTTCTTACGGTTATGGATTCTGCTCCAAAGCTTGAAATGTCAGTTTAATTTTAGATAACCAGTCTGATGCTCCTATTTTAGCCAAATCCCTAATTTAATACAGTGAAGAACAAATTCTGTTCTATAACACCGGTTATGAAACAGAAAGGACACACAAGGCCTGTTTCCTCCTCCTTCTTGCAGAAAGCAAAAATACTAGGGTTGTAAGAATACAATGATTCCAGAACTGTTGATGCTGAAACTACTTGATTTCATCTCTGGCATCTTTAAACTGAGAATGCACATTTCTTCAATTGCTTGTTTTGCAACTACTTAGATTGCACAAGCTTCTGTTGGGGCTTTTACCAACATTTCTTTTATAAGCCTTTATTCAACTTAAAGTTTTTATAATATAAGCCCATATGTAACTTCTTCATTTTTTTTCATATTCTTGTTATGAAAAGCAAGTATCATGCAAATGTAAAAGAGATTTGCAGTGATTGATTGTTAGTATGAGGAGATAGATGGATATAAAAATATGGATATTTAGTGTGAGGTAAGTAGTGATTAAGCTATTTCTTATCAAGCTGAAAAAGTCAAGAACCACTCCTCCAGGAATTGAAGCTGTTGAAGAAAGTGACTCCTTTAAAGTGTTTGGTTGTTGTTTTTTTTTTTGACATCCCACACATTTAAACTAACATGTCCTGGGGAAGCAGTGTTTTAAATAATTGGAAGTGGTTTTCAGAACCTGTAAGACCAGATAAAATTTAAAAGAAAGTTCTGAAAATTAACCAAAGAACAAATTAAAATATCGTTTAAGAACGTTCTGAAAGTTCCTCAGAATAGTACAAGCATAATAGTAAAGAAATATTAGTCATTTAAATAACTGCTGGTTCTGGCATAGAAAAGTCAGTGTGGATTAAAACAGGCCATGAATTAAAAGTCTTAGGTTCTGTCTCAGTGAAGACATTGTAAGAGCCTGAATATGCAAATACATTTGGGATAAATTCCAGTTAATTAAAGGCAGGAATTTGAACTGTGGGTCCTCAGTTCAGAATTAAAAGTGAGCTTGATGGAATTCAGTGTAATGCAATTTAAAAGTTTATGGCAATTACCTTTCTGGAATGGCTGTGGTAGACAAGGTCTGGGTTATTGCACAAAAACACATTTGAAATAATTTTCACATGCCATGTCAGTGCAGAAGAGCTATTTCACCCTGAATTCACGTATTTTCTTGTTATCTGTTAATTCTTAAATATAGACAAGCTCAGACTTGAAGGATTTTCTCCAGCTTTTTAGGATAGAATTAAGAATTATCATCTTTTCAACTTTCAGCTGTTTGCATTATCCATAATAAACAGAGGAAAACACAAGTCCTTAACTAAAGGATGTATATATGTCCTTTATTTGCTTTTGTAGTTTTCCATTCAAAATTCCTAGTAATATTGTTGACTTGAAGAATTTGAAATGTTACAGTTTTATTCCAACATATCAGAATCAGTCAAGAAGAGAAATCCAGAAGAGACAGCAAATGAAGTAATTGTTACTCATTTGTTTTGTGTTTTTCTGGTTTTATTTGTCATTAGTTTATTTAAGTCTAAATATTGCCATGTTTCTTTTCCCTGCCTTTGATCTCAATGTGCTTTATGACAAGGAAAGAAGAAAATTGGAAGATTAGAATAGTCACAAATTTCCCTGAACTGTTTCATCTTACTGTTAAAATCAGGCCTACTTTGCTTGTTATATTAAGAGATTTTATTTTTTTATTGGACCCAAAATCTAGATAGAATGCTTCCTTCTCTCTTCTTTCCAAGCAGAGACAGCAGGGGCTCTTAATCACTGCACTGCTATCTTTGATAAATAAAATAGAGTTTGGTGGTTAGATTTCAGCTTTCTCCTTGAGATGCCTTGAATTTCTTCATGGTTTCATTTTCTGCTCTCTTTTTCTGTCCTTAAGAGTCCACAAGATCAATTGCCTTTCACTGAATGAGTGTCTAAATATGTACCTTTTTCTTCTTCCTTTTTTGCATTTGTGGGTCTACAACCAGTATATGCTGGAGTACACAGAAAATTGTTAAATTTGGTAAAATGTTTTAAGGCTTCCCATAGATTTTTGATGAGCTGCCTGGGGCTCAGAACATGGTCTAATACTTATGGTATTGTTATATTCTGCAGAGATGCAAAACTGAATATGTTTTTGCTGTATAAGTTACTTTATACAAACTTTCTGGTACTTAGTTTCTTACACCAAACTTTCTGGTACTTAGTTACTAAATATTGTTTTCTTGAAGAAATAGGCTTGAGCTTTTCAGTAAAATCACTTGTCTCTTGACAAGCAAGTTAATTAATTCAATCTGATTGAATTCAAGAGTCTTCTGTCCTGAAGAGGAGCTTTATGGCCACCAAGAGAAATCCCAGCTGCTTTTAATTTATTCAGCATTGCAGAAAGCAGAAGGGCACTGACTGTGATTCCTCAGGGTCATTGAAGCTGATTGTAACAAAAATTCAGGTTTTACTGAAGGGGCAAATATGTAAGATAAAACATAAAAACTCATATGTGACTTGAAGTTCTTCCATCCATTTACAAATTCATCTCTTCCATCTACTTAATTAAAAGCACTTGTTAAAATGTTTGGAGAACAGTATTTGACAGGATACATCTTTGGATATTAAGTTCATCCTTATGGAAAAATATCTTTTCCTCCATTGTTACAGGCCAGAAACTCAGAAGTTCGAGCAAATGCAGCATTTTTGTTTGTTGATGTTTTTCCTCTTCGTGATCCCAGTTTCACTTCTGAAGAGATGGACAATGAAATTCAGAAACAGTTTGAAGAACTTTTTGTAAGTTTTAATGAAACTTTTATCAAAGCCAACACAAAAAAAAATTGTAGATTTGTTGATAAAAAAATGATGGAATTTCTGGGTAATTGTAGGGAAAGAAAGATCTGTGGCACAGAAAATAAACGAATATTTTAAATTTCTGTAGTATGTTTTCTGCAGATGCTGTTCACCACTTTAAACTCTAAAAAGGAAATATTTTGGTCTTTTATTATTAATCTGTGAATGAGAAATGCCTTTGAAAGATTAAATGCATGAGTAATCATTCTTGGTCCTTACTTAACCTGGGGTTGGGGGGGAGAGCTTCACAGTTACTATGAAAGCACTCAGTGGAACTTCAGTACTGTATTACCAAATACTTCTGAAATTAAGTCTAATGGAGACCTAAAAATCTCCTTACCAGTCCAGATGGGTGAGAATGGGCATAGTATTTTCACTAAGAAAATGTTTGGGGATTCCTGAGTTAACATCAGATAATTGAATGAATTTCAGAGGTTTTATGTTGTTCCATAGGAACAGTGATCAGTGGAGACTCATATAAATAGAAGTCCAAATATTCTTAATTAAGTCACAAATGCAAGACTTGATTTATTTTAAAAAAATAAATTTAACAGTCCAATGAAAAAAGTTGGCCAATAGTTATCCTAATTTTGCTTCTGCTTTAAATTTTCTTGTTTTGTGCATAATAAAATGCCTTGAGACACTACTAATACTACAGTTCCTTTATTGTATGACAATTTTCATAATGATTAAATGCATTTTGTTGGTGATAGGCTCAGATCAAACAGCAGTAGAGTCACAATAATCCATATCTCACAGCATTATTCTTCTGTTTGTTTTAGAGTCTCTTAGAAGATCCTCATCCAGTTGTCCGCTCTACAGGGATACTTGGAGTTACTCAGATCACATCCAAGTACTGGGAGATGATTCCTCCAACAATTCTTGCTGATCTTTTAAAAAAGATAACTGGAGAGCTGGCATGTGATATAACATCTGCTGATGTTCGATGCTCTGTTTTTAAAGTAAATGTTTTTTATCATGGTTGTAATTTTTCTATTTTATTTGATGTACAGGTTTCTAGTGCAGGCCACTTTAAATCAAGGAAATTACTTGTTTTTCAAAATGTCAGGCAATAGAATTCTAATGCATGGAGGTTTTGCACATTTCATAAAAGCCACGTTTGGAAAACACAAATACCTTTTCAAATAGTAACTGATTGGCTTTTTGACTCACTAGGGTTTTTCAGTTCCAATAGTACACACACTGTTTGGACCCAATAATTTATTTTTTTTAGCTATTAGAAGTGATGCTTAGATTTGAAAATATATGTAGGCAGGTTCCAGGAGGTTCTTACCTCACTGGCTTTAGTGCATCCCTAAACATGCACAATTAGCATTTTGTACTCCATTTTGAGTGTGTGAGGTTTGGATGGATATAATTCCACAGTTTTTTGGGTGATGCCTCCTCTCATGCATTGCTCACTATGTTAGAAATGGTTCATCTACATCTTTCTGGCATGTGAGAAATAATTGATAGGTTGGACAGAAAAATGAACTCCCAAAGCAGCATTTTCACTTGAAGATTTTGTGTCTGTGTCAGTTCAGCCTTAAATTGAAGCTGTCATCCTGTTAATCCTCACTTGCTCCACTGCTGCTTCATAAGGAAGCTATCCTGGGGAAGCAGAAAGTCCTGATTTAAAAATGAATTAGGAAAAAGAAATATATTTTTAATTTGAAATCAGCATATTTTACAGAGCTGGTGTGCCCTCAGGTAGAGGGCAAGGCGATGATCATTGTAGGTCTGGAGCTGATTCAGCTGAAGTGGGTTCACTGAACACAGTTCACTGTAAATTTGAAGTAATCAAAGCGTTTTTAGCAAAGAATATTGCAAGAAGAATAAGCATGCACATTGTCTGCCCTGTGTTATTTAACGTGAGAAGTGTCATAGTCTTCTTCAACATTTTTTAGCTATAGATTTTTCAGCTCTACTCTTTCTGGATTTGTGTTGTTTTTTTTTTTTTATTTTAGTGCCTACCAATAATTTTGGATAACAAACTAAGTCACCCGCTCCTGGAACAGCTCCTGCCTGCAACCAAACACAGTCTTCATGACAATTCAGAGAAAGTGAGAGTGGCTTTTGTGGAAATGCTGCTCAAAGTGAAGGCTACCAAGGCTGCTAAGGTAGGACAATGACACTTGATGAGACAAAATCAAGGCATGTATTAGGAAAAAAAAAAGTGCATTTTGAGACTGCTACAGTGTTCCTAAAAAAGAAAGAAAGAACCTGCTTTGCTGTGGTATTGCTCTTAATGCTTGTGGTATCCTGAATGCTCTTGTGGGCTCTTGTTCTCTCTGTGGGAGGGCAGGGGACAGCAGTGGGTTA
The DNA here is from genome assembly GCA_013400215.1 of Cisticola juncidis. Lineage (NCBI taxonomy): Eukaryota > Metazoa > Chordata > Aves > Passeriformes > Cisticolidae > Cisticola > Cisticola juncidis. The sequence goes on from VXBR01004639.1 coordinate 5,753,327, forward strand.
CAGCCACACTTGCCTCAGCTGCCCAACTCTTCTAAATGCCTACCACCTTAAACCAGTAGCTTTTTGGTTTGATTCTCCTGTTTTTATATATTTTGTGGGCACATCCTTCAGGATTTTGGTGTCTTTTTATAGTGATTTTTAATGTATTTTGTGTTCTGCTGTGGACTCTTGTTTAGGGTGATACTGTCTAGCCACAGGCATTATAGCATCTCTGAGCTCTTACTCCACTCCAATGTTAATAGTTTCTTAATTTCAATTCTGTATTTTAATTGAACAATGGTTTTGTCTCTTGCTAAGCCAAATAAAGTATATAAATAAAACTATTAGAAAGCATCCAGAGGAGGGCTGTGAAGATGGGGAAGGGTGTAGAGGGGAAGCCAGACAGGGAGTGGCTGAGGTCACTTTGTTTATGGATTATTCTGAGTTTGCTGCCATTAAAGACAGAGAAAAAAGATAATTCTCAATGTTAGGAATTTTTTAGAGGAAGAAAAAATCAGGTTTCCATAAAGAAAAAAATATCCTAGTAAGTGTTAAATGTTTTTCAATAACTTCCTGTTGATGTAAAAACTGTAGGATGTATCTCTGGTAAGTCCTGGGATCTCTTTAAAGTCATTTTTATGACAGTTCTAATAGGAACATCCATAGTACAAATTCACAGGGTAATTAGCTGCTGCAAATATTTCTACTCAAGAGTAAAATAGGTTCTTTTGCACTGAAAAATACTTTCTTTTTGTTTTGTTTTGTTTTAATTTGAAATTGTCCAGCATAATTAATTCAGAATCTTCTCACAAAAATTACAAGTGTAGTGTCACCACTGGCATAACAGCTGTGTAGTCTTTCTGAATTTCATAGCCTTTGATTTCTGTGTTACAAATAAACTAGAGCTCTGCTAAGAATGGGATGCATTCAATATTTAGTAGTGTAGTATGTGGGATGGTTTTGGAAAGAGGGTTGATCCATACAGGTTTTTAAGGTGTACACAATACTTGTAAGTAGTTTGGTCCTACTTTGTCCTGTGAGGAGAATATGAACCATGGCACATAATGACAAATAATTGTATTTTATGGTGATATCCTTGTAGATCTTCCCTGTATCTATGGAATTGCATTAGTATTGCGGGTCTGTTGAGCTGGGATTGAACCACAATTTTGCCAGTGAGTCGGAGATACGAAGAGATTTAAAACACCAGCACAGCAAAATAACATTATTTCAGCAGAATTTGATCTCCAGTAATGTTACTGTAAAAATAAAAAATGCTTATGTTTTCCAGGTTAATGTTCCTTCTGTTTGTGGAAATCACTTAATGAAGGTGATGCTTTTTTCCTCTACTTTTATTTACCTCCTTTGAGTATCTTTTTCTCACCTTACACAGTTCTGGAACATCTGTCCCATGGAGCATCTCCTGTCTCGCCTGGAGGCCGATTCCCGGCCGGTGTCCCGGCGCATCGTGAACCTCCTGCTCAACTCCTTCTTCCCCACCAGCCAGCCCGAGGAGGTGTGGTGTGAGCGCTGTGTCACCCTCATCCAGATGAATCCAGCAGCAGCCAGGAAGTTCTATCAGTATGCTTATGAATTTACTGCCCCCAACAATATAGGTAAAGACAAAACGTTGTGAGCATTTGGAGTCACTGATACTGCGCCATGTAAATGCTTTTTTCTGCTTATTTCTCTTACAGTGGTACATTGTTGCTAGATTTTTAGGGGGTTATTATAATATTAGTTCATGGTTTTTGAAATTCTTGACACCAGCAATAAGCACAGCAGGCAAAGTCATCAGCTTTTTCAACACTGAGGAGATGAAAGCTTTTCATCTCTGTTCTTGGATGCTGTACTGTAGCCTTCAGCCAATGGTGGTACCTGGTCTTTCTGTTCCCCTTTCTCCCCACACATACCTGAACACTATCTCAGTTGATACCTATGTCTCATGTAGAATTAGGGTAGCAAATACCCTGGTGCCTTAAGTGATTTGAGATCTTCATGTGAAAGATTATATAGAAACTGAAAAAATGTTTACATCTGATAATGTGGTTATCTGGTATTTGTGGATCGGTACTTTCAAGTTGCTCAGAAAAAATCTAAAATGCCCTCCTTCAGAAAGCTTCAGAAAGTTTCAGTGCAGAGGGCATGTACTGCCCAGAATGTCACTGCTTTTTAGAAAAGCCCTATTGAACCAAGTAAAATCAGGAAAATTTTGTTTTGGAGGAGTTCTGATAAAACCCAGATAATCAGCATGGAGTGACTTGAGTGAAATGCCCAAACCATTGCTTCGCAACTGATCATCTTGATAAGGGTATGAAATCACAATTATGAAATCATCTTGTACTTCCACCAGAGTGGGCATAACCCTTTCACTTTTTCTAGAGCTGAGCCCTTCTTCAGGAGTGCATTGGTTGAGCTATGAAATCTTTTCTAAAGGGGGAATTGACATAGGAGGGAATGGGAATTAACGTAGGAATAAACATTGACATAGGAGGGAATGTGTTCTTGAATGTGGCTCATGAGGTTAACAGCTATGCCAAATTAAATGTAGGAACTTCCTCTGATTCTGATTGGATAAGGTGGTGGTTATTTGGGGTGTTTTTTTTGCATACTGTTTTTAACAATAAAATTACAGATCCTGATGATAATGTTGTTGTCATTTCTTCTTCATACTTGAGGATATAAAACATGTGCACATGTTTTTGATTTCCTTTACGAGGAAATTTCTCCATTTTTTCCTAGCTGTTTCTGGTTCTGTTGCCTACTTTTTCATACTGGCTTTCCAGCATTATAATTAGAAGCATTTATTACCAACATTCTTAGCAAATATCAAATGTCTAATTTATTCTTATTCTCTTGAAATGTAGCTAAATTGATGCTGACTATTCGGCGCTGCTTGAATGCCTGCATCCAGAAAGCAATGAAGGAGAGTCTTCATGACAGTGCAGATGAGGATGAAGAGAAAAGTGAAAACAGCAGTGTAAGAAAGTCCACTTTATGCTAAATTCTGGTAACTTCTGTTCAGTGGGGCTTAATGTGAGATGGAATGTGACAGAAAATCTAAAGGAAAGCCCTCGAGCATCTCTGGAATTGGAAGGGGGGAACTGCTGTGTTTGGATTTTCATGTCTTGAAGTAGCAGAAATTTGGTCAAGTAGCTAGAATAAGATAGAAAGAATATGAAGCATATTTTAAATTAATAGTTGCCTAATTCCAGTGCTGATTATAAATTGGTTTGATTTTGCAGTTAAACTATTTTTAAAATTACCATTGCAAGGTATGTGAAGTTAGAAAGATTAAGACTGAATTGTGGAGTCCCTGTTCTGCAGCAACCACAATGCCATTGTAAAGAGACTGGAAGGATTTTCAGTGTCTTTTAAGCCTAATTTTAATTTAAATTTCTATTCGAAAATACAATGAGTAATATCATCTAAGTGTTTGTATTTCAGGTGTTGGATAATGTGTTGTCAGTAAATGATGCAGCCAGCATGGCAAGTTTGTTGGAGATCACTGTAATACTCTGGAGAAGTATCCACAAAGCCCTAGATCACAATGAAGATGCCAAAGATTATGCTATCAGGAAGTTTGCTTCTGTACTTCCTGAATATTTTAAAGTATTTCAGGTAAAGAAGGCCTAGATTTTTCTGTATTTTCTCAGTGTTTTCTTCAGATGCTTTCATGTTTTATGTCTTTTCTCTATTTTTATGGCATTAAGTATTCTTTTTCATTGTTGCTATAAACTATAAACAGCAGCAAGTTTCTTGGAGTCTCACAAATGGGTAGAAATTATTCTCCAGCTGCAGTGTCTGACTGATAAACCATTATCTAAATAGTCAGCTCAGAAATACTTACGCAATAAATTGCTCTCCTTGTAAGGCTTTTCTAGGGTTTTATTCTTTTGAATGTTTTAGAACTTTTGAAAAACAGTAAATACAAATGTGTTGTTGCAGAATAATTACTCAGTGTACATTAGAGTCCACAGGTTTTTCTACCCACTGTCCCCCGGACTCTTCCACCAGCACCACTTCTTAGGGCTCAGCTGCAGCTGAAGCAGCTGTGAATATGAATATTCACAGCTGAATATGAGCTGGCAGAGCACACTCGCAGACCAGAAAGCCAAACATGTCCTGCTGACCTGCTGGAGTGGGTCCAAAGGAGGGCCACCAAGATGATCACAGGGCTGGAGGACCTCTCCTAAATGGAAAGGCTTAAAGAATAGGAAAAGTGAAGGTTTTGGGGTGACCTAATTGCAGCCTTCCAGTGCCTGAAGGGAGCCTGCAAGAAAGAGAGAAACTTTTTACAAGGGAGTGTAGTGACAGGACAAGGGGGAATGGATTGAAATAAAAGAAAGTAGGTTTAGATTAAATATTAGGAAGAAATTCTGTTTTGTGAGGATGGTGAGACACGGGCACAGGTTGTCCAGAGAAGTTGTGGATGCCCCATCCCTGCCAGTGTTCAAGGCCAGATTGGAACAAGCTGGTTAAGTGGAAGATGTCCCTGCCCATGGCAGGGTGGTTGGAACCAGATGATCTCTAAGGTCCCTTCCAACCCAAACCATTCTGTGATTCTGAGATTTCTGCTAATTTGAATACTGTAATGATCTGTTGATGCATTTATTTATTGCTTTGGTTTGATATAGGCAGTTTATTAAAATCAGTAATTTTCCAATTGTCAGTTGCCTTGCTCTAATTGTTTTAGTATTATTCTTGAGGAGAGGATGCTGTCCTCTGAGTAGCCAATAGTGGCTGCTGCTCCCACAGTGAATTTGGAAGGATTACATACTGGATATCTTTTTCTTAGTTGATGGCTTTTATGCTGAAGTATCCTGAAATATGGTGGCTGTTTCACTGCAACTTTGCTTTAGATAATCAGGGAGTGAAAAGCAACTTTTCATTGCTATGTATTATTCTGCAGCACACAAGCATACAAGTGCTCTCTGCCCTGAAAGCATTTGGAAGTTGTCAAAGACGTTCCAAATCTTTTTTGATTGAGGATGTAGCATCCTTTCTGAAAAGATCTGTGAACAGACAAGATACCCAGCTTTAGCAAGCAGCCTCTTTGACTTTGATATTCTTATAGTGAGTAAGCAGCTTGGATCTAAAAGGACTTGTCATCAGAGGCTTAGTTCATAAAAAGCTGCAAACATACTGAAATAGCCTGTCTCTTTCCTGAAAAAGCTACAAATATATTTTAAAAGTTCTTTTAAAAATATGAGCTTTACAAGGTTTTAGATCTTGGAATGGCTTAGTAGGTGCTAATTTAATTTGGCTGTTTCCATGAAGCTTGTACATAGAGATAAACCATTTTGGAAGAGTTCTTAACATGGATTGGTTTCTATATAATCTGAGTGACACTATGTTGTGGCCTAAACCATGTATTATAATATGTTGAAACGAATAATAGTGCATTAGACATTACCACTGTTACATAAGAACACTTTTCTTTAGAGTCTTTTAAATAAATTTGTGATGTGAATGAATATTCATTTAAGGCACTAGTTACTTGAGAGGAGTTAAATGGTGTCATGGTTGTGCAATTAAACCTTAATCACTCCTGGGAAAAAAAGTAAGGTAGAGCTGCTATTTCTTTTGCAATGAGTATTAATCTAATGGAGCCATGACTATTCATGGTAGTTGTTCTGGCAGTTTGTCAGAAAGCTGAAGGATACGACAATTGACCTCCAAAACCAGGAATCAGGCATTTCAGATTGCAAGCCACATTATTTTGAGCTTCTTTCAGCAAATTTGTAGTGAAAAAGGGAAATCTTTAATCTGAGAATATGTAATCATACTTTTTCAGTACTCCCTTTAGCTTTTCTTGCATGTGTACCTTTACACTTACGTCATACAGTGTAATTCTTTTATCCTAGGACGAGCGGTGCATGACTCCATTGATTATTCTGGCATCCTTTATGCCCCCTGCTGCTATTCCTACATTCAGGTATGTTTGGAAATCCAAAATGCAAATGACAAGAAACTTCTTATTGACTGTATTCGTTAATTTTTCACAATCTGACATATTAAATGCCATTTGGATAAATTAAGACACCAAAAAACTGCGATAAATCAGTAAAATCTGTGATATTCAAGTCTAAGTCATTGATGAACCATTGTTTGTATTATTTTTATAAAAACTAATTGTTTTCTGCACTTATGGCTGTAAAGGTAATGTATGTCTTTTCTGTTTTCTTCTAAGCTGTGGTGTGGTTTCCAGACTCAGGAATTTTGACAGTGGAGCTGACCAAAGGAAATACTCAGTCCTGATTGACTGCCTGTGCCGCTGGGGTCAGGTGGGGCACGTCCTGGAGTTGGCCTGCGATTGGCTCTGTGACTCGCCCACCCCAACAAAGGTGTGCATGTGCAGATGACAGGAATGTAGGAATTGCCAGACTGCTTTAAGGCATCATGCTTTTCAAAAATAGAATATGACATTTTAATGCTGTATTATTCTTCTTTGAAATGGCTTCTAAAGTCAGATACTAACAGAGTTGCACTGGTTTTGTGCTTCCTTTCCATTCAGAATACTAAAGCGTCTAAGCGTCGAGTACGCATCCAAGTAACGCAGGAATCAAAGCCAGACTTAGCAGTTGATTACATTGAGTATTTATTGACTCATCCTGTCAATCGTGGTTGCCTCCTTTCTGTTCCTAAAATGAGACTGAAGAAGCTTTTGAAAACCCTCAGTGCTGCAAAGGTAGTTTTCTCTTTATCATAAACAGTGCTTATAAAATCAATGTGTAACATCATACATTGCCTGAGTCAAACTAAAGGCCTGTAAGAACAATTAAATGAAGTTCATGATCCTGTCCTCCTTTCTAAAAAGATTTTCCTTTTGATTTGTGCTTCCAACAAATACTCTAAACTACAATTATAGTAGTTTGGAATCATTTGTAGATAGCAGATTCTAACCAGCTTCTCACTTTCAGGTGTCTCAAAATTTTTTGTGATGTAGTGTTGAGTGTTTTTAAGGGACTTGACTTTTAGAATATGCAAATAAGGAATAGCCTGAAAATCAGTTATGGCGTTGCAAAATGGAAGTAGTAAAAGTATGCTTGTTGTTTTTTGGGGGTTGGTGTTTTGCTGTTTTTATGGGTTTGGGGATTTTTTTTTTTAACTTTTTGTTGAAAGCTGTTGAGGAAAGAAACATTTGAAAGGGTTTTCTGAAAAATATAAATGTAAACCTTGATATTGCAGGGGGTTCTTGGCTCAATTCTGAAAGGAACAGATTCTGGTGGCTGGAATCAAGCAACCAGCCTAAGAGCCTTCAGCCTCTTTTGCAGATTGAGTATTCATCTTCAGCACAAGGTATGGTTATAGCTTTCCAAAATAAGCTGGAGTTACAGTTGACAGTATAAGGAAATTCCAAAACAACTGGAAAGACAATTGGCAAACTTCCCTTTGTTTTTTTTTTAGTTTTCTGAAGAAGGAGAAGATTACCTTTCACTTCTGAAGGAGACAGGTGCTTGGATAGAAAGTCAAGTTGTACCTTTTATACTAGCAAGTGATCAAGAGGATGGTATTTCAAAACACAGTGATGTTTCTGAATTAATTATCCAGGTTAGAGGATTCTTATGTTATAAATCAAGCTGCTTTCAATTTGGAAAGCTGTAGGTGTAGCAATTTGTATGCAGACAAACTGCAGTGGCATTTGTGTCATCGCTTACAGTGTCCCTTTCCCTGATCTTGATTTGCCCTTCAAAGAAAGCATTTGATGATTTAATGTGGGTGAGGTTTCAGCTAGTTCGGGATTGTTCTCTGTTGCATTCCCCTGACATTTCATTTAACCCAAGGTAGATTTTAGCAGTGAGCTTGTACCAGATTTTGGTAAAAGGAAAGATTTGGCTAACTTTGGTCCCAGTCAGTGTCCTTGAACAACCCAGCTCACATATACACAGACTGATTAAAAGTTCTCACTCTTTTTATACCTCTGTCTCATAATTTGTTTAGTATATAACAACTGTGTGTCTGTAGGGAAAAGCTCTTTTTGTCTGCTGGTTTTAATTTTGCTATTAAAGGCAGGCAGAAATGTCACATTTTGCCTCAGCAATTCATCTCAGATCTATGCCTTTGATCTGAGCGTGAGTAAAACAGAGGATTAACTGCCTTTTGAGAAACCATTTACTGTTGGGAAAGGGCAATGGAAGCATTTGAAGGCCTGGTTGGAATTTGTGCTTTTCAACTGGTGTGAATTGAGTAACTCCAGTTAGATACACCAGCTCTCAGGGCACCTTGGCTAAGAGCTCATGGTTTTATTATTTTGGGGTTTTACTAATGGTTACTTTACATTAAGTTTGAGTTTCCTGTAATCTTACCCCTCTCTTCTAGGGCTACCTGACGGTGTGTAAAGATGTCATAATGGTGGGCCTGGGAAATCTCACATTTCAAGCACATATTTTAGAAATGGCTCTTCTGATTATGCAAACAGGTACCCTATTTTGTACTAATAGCTACATCTGCAGTTATACTTAGCTGACTTTTCTTGTATTAGCAAGTTAGTTAATACCTAACTTTTAAGGGTTGGCGAGAACACTGGATTAATACTTAAAATATTAATTGGACTATATGAAAATTTCAGCTGAGGATGCTCAGAAACTAAATATATTGTCTACACTTGTAAACTATCACTGTTTGTTGTATCTAACTGAGTTTCATTCTGTCCTTGTATCTGATGAACATTACAATTTTTATATTCTGGTATTCTTCTCTTTCTCCAGAGAGAGGTGGCTTTTGTGCTCCAGTGTTGCTGTGTGCTCTAAAAGAAATTATTGAAGCTTCTTTAAATCAGAATACTGAGACAGAGGAAGTGACAAATCTTTTCCACACTCTACAGAATGTCTTTCAGAAAATTTTGGAATGTGTGGGACGTAGACTTAAAAAAGAACAGGAAGCAGGGATTCAGGTATCATATTACAGTTCAAATTGCTGCCTAATTGCTAATGTGTAGATGAATCCATAATTTTTCTGCAAAGGGGTGTACTTAGACACTTTGAGGTTGTTACCTCATTAATGCCTAGTGTTCGGGTAGACACATGGTTGAATTTTCAGTTAAATTTTCTAAATTTTCTTGTTACCAATTTTTTTTTGTCCATTTTGGTCTCATCATGACAGAAGAAACAATAAATTGCAGAACAAACACATTCTGTTGCCAATGATCCTGGACTGTGATGGTACTTCTAGGTTGTTAATCTTATCTGCAATTAAATGAACTTCCTCAGTCCAGAGCAAAGGATTTGTTTATATATATTATAATCTTGGAGGGAGGAGAAATTTTCTTTTTATTTATTTCTTTTAGCCTGTATGATACCAATTTCAAAATATATATGGTGTTCTTAAATTCTTGAAAATCTCACATCTTCACAGAAAAGTTGACTTCTTGTGTTTTAAAGCAGATACAAATAGTAGTGAAATGTTGGATCACTCTGGTAAATTTGATGATCTACTTTACAGGACTTCTGAAAAACATTCAGTTCTGTTTTGTAAGAACCACTGCTTTGTTTGCTTCTCTCAAATTTATGAGTAGAATTCCCAGTCATTGCTGATTGCCTCTGTGATCCCAAGTGATCAGAATACCTCAAAAGCTTTCCAGGTGTGGTCTGCACTTCACAGAGTGGCTTGCTGGTATATTTCAGTGATACTCAAACAGTCTGAAAAAAAGATGTGTTTTTCTTTTTGGTTTTAGTTGATTCACTCTATTCAGATGCCTCTTGGAGAATTCATCCATGCACTTCAGTGCTGGCATTCCTCATTCCCAGCAGTTCACCAGGGTGTGTTCTCCACTATCTTGGCTGCAATAGTAGCAGAGATAAATTGTGTGCTACAGAAGGTAAAGTTAATCCTCATTTTCTTTTTTCTATTTAACACTTTATGCTTTCTAAATGCTATGTTGGAATGACAGAGCTTTATTCAGAAAACTGATCTTTGTGCTCCAGATGAGCATTTTGTGTGTGCTGGCATGGGACAAACAGGAAATTTTATTTACTATGATTTCCTATTAGAGTTCATCTCTCCGTTTTCTGACTATAGCTGTGTAGGAACAGACTTGTCCTGATACCTATTTCAGTATCTGCCTCTGAAGGAGAACTTAGCAGTTAGGCAGTGTTGGAGATTAACAACTCGGGTTCTGGAATATTCTCTGCACTTTTGTACTGAGTCTGGCTGGGAAGGAGTCAGCTTTCCTCCCTGCAGTCCCCGTGCTGCTGTGGTTGGCATTTGTGGCCAGGACACTGTTGAGGACACAGCAGTTTGTTTTGGCTGCTGCTAAGCAGTGCTTGCAGAGTGTCAGTGTTTCCCTGGTTCCTTCACCTTTGCTCTAAAAAGTGAGGCTGTGGGTGGGCAAGAGACTTAGAGGGGGCACAGCCGAGACCGTGGGCACAAACTGATCAAAGGCTTCTGCCACACCTACAGTGCTGTGGTCAACATCCAGAGCTCAGGGAAGGGAGGAGGACAGGGGCCTCTTCTAAACCTACCTCGCTTCATCTCACCCACCATTAGGGGACTTTGGAAGTGAACCACTGATGTGTGACAGATTCCCATTCCCTGTCCTTGGAATGGTCCCATAAGGCTCTGTAGTTCTTTTTCAAAGCTGGCTGATGCCCTGCTTGGCACTGATCACTTGTGCATTCTCTGCTTCCATACAGAGACGCGTCACGAGTTGCATCTTTTTTTTTTGGTTCCTTGGTTTTTGTGCAGAGGATTTCCAAATATCTGATCTGCCTTGCTTTGGAAAGTAAAGAAGGAATCTCTAATACTGAAAAGAATGTAGAGACACAGAAAGTCTGAATGAACCACAACTGCCCTTGAAGGAGAAGGGCGACATTCCCACCCCATTTTTCTAATGCAGGTAGTGTTAGGAGCAGATATGATTAGTAAGATTGGAAGCTTTGAAAACTGAAAGGGAAGAGCAGAGGCTGTACTTTCACTATTGGTTCTGGATGTGTCAGAAACAGTTGTCACAAAGTACCACAAGGTTCTGTTGCAGGAGGCACTGAGGGAGTTCCAGCTGTTTGCCTGCAGATGTTGTTCTGTCCTGAGAGGCTGTGGGGTGACAGGTGCTCTTTACAGATGATGCAGAGGAAACATTCCTGGGCTTGAATATGCTGGACCTGGATACCCATAGATTGAGTGTTCATTCCAGTCACTCATCTAAGCTGGGGGTTTCCCTGCCCCCAGATTGTTGTAAATTAAAATTCAGTTCTAACTAAATATTTTTCATACTATTCAGAACTTTCTACCAACAAGAGCAGGTATCCAGAAAGTCACTGTCACTGAAGTTTAGAAATCATGGATGCACACTTCAACTTGGAACCACAGAGGGGACTCCTTTGTGTTTAACAGCCTTTGTAAAGAGTGACCATCAGTGTAGTTAAATGAAACTTCTGGTGAAAGCAACTGCAGAGAATATTTGCCTTGGTACAAATACTGTTTATGTGATTTAGTTTCAGTCTTTCTAATTTAAATTAGTTTTGTTTATTTGGACACAACACAGTTGGATTAAAGCTATTCAAAGAATACTTGTGAATGTTCTAGTTATTTAAAGATAGGTCCTGGTTAGTGTAATAATTGAAATTCAATATTCTGCATACATGTCTTCTTAAGCTATAATAGTTGTTGACTTTTTTCTTTTTTAGGCTTCCAGTGAAAAAGACTTGACTATGCCAAAAACTGTTTCAGACCTTCCCCCTCTTTCAAGCAGTTTAATGGCTGTAATTATAAAGTCAGTTAATGTTGTCAGGTAAATGTTTCTGTTTTAATTTTTCCAAGGAATTTGCTAACGTAGAACAGTTTATATGTTGTCAATAAAATTTTAATTTCTAAATTTAAATACATTTTGAAGAACTAGTTGCTTTCTAAATTTATCTGGACTATTTAATAATCCCTTTTTCTTGACATATTGCCTATAGGTATTGATTGCTGGGGTTGAGTCCATTTTTTTAACCAAGAGTGCTTCTTATTTACAAGACTGTTAATCATGATGTTTTTTAATCATACATCTTGGCTTGCTTCTTTCATAAGATACTTATCAAGCTGAGTCCCCTCAACACAGAGATATTAAGATGAGATAAAATATTTGCCAGAAATAGAATTAATCCTTTAGTCAAACATCTTCAATGAGGTGACTTGTACCTATGGCTGTATTAAAGTCACAACATTCAAAACAGAAAGTATCTGACTGCTAAAAGCTTCCAAAAGTGAGCTTATGTTATTTATTTTTGAAGACTTAAACTGGGGGAGGGGAAGATATTTGCTCTGTTTAGTGGAGATCCTGAATATCTTCTAAAACTCTGTCACAACTGAATTTCATTTTGCATGGTTTGTTCATATTCAATCTTTCTTAACATGATGTACACACTAGACTTGTTTTAAATTATACAGGGGCTTAGAATTCCTATTGCTCTCCCTGAGTTACCAGAACAAATTCCTCTTTTTAACTTCTTCATCTGACAGGCACTGAATATTCCTGTCTCTGCTGTCAATGAGGTGGTTTTTTTTTCTTTGCAATCCTTTTCTAATTCTAGTTGAACTTGCAAAACAAAAGATTTCAGAGACTTCAGCAATAGTCCAGTTAATCCAAGTCTTACTCTTCCATGAGGCAGCAGCTCTCTGTCAGGGTGTTCTCTTCTAATGAAACAATTATTTTAGACATCTCTTTTCAAAAGAGATGCAAAAAATCAGTTAATTCTTCTGGAACTTTTTCTTGTAGTAATCAAGGTGAACCTTGTCCATTTTTGGTGGAGAAAACTGCAAATTTGGGCCAAATTGTTTCTGAGTACTTGGGAGAAATGTATCTTCTAGTATTTATCTTTTTGGGGCAAAGATTTGGAAATAATTTTCATCTGGTTCATCTGGTGCCTCAGAATTGAGACTGCATTAAAGGCTCTTTTATAAATCTGAATTGACAGGCCATAATCAGAGTCCAGTATTAAATCATTCAGTATTTCAGAAATCTTTATGTCAACGTGGAAGCCTTTGATGTTACAAAATCTGATGTAAGCTTCTGCTGTGTGAGCTCACAGTCATGTTGCTCAGAATGTTCAGCAGAATCTGGTTTATTTTCAGTACTGTTGAGTCTGTCTCTACTCTGAATTTCAATGCCCATAGCAGTGATAATACTGGGAGGCCTGGCCATACCTGTCCAGTACTGTGAGCATCCTTCTTTTTAGCAGGGAACTGTCTGGATGGGAACCAGTTACTTACCTCTGAACCTTACGTGTATTTTTAAATAGCTTATTGTTCTGTTCTGTTATCTTTGCCTGCTGGCTTATGTGACTTTTTTTCAGAGGCAGGTGGGGAAAGGCAGCTGCAGTGAGTCTTGTTACAGGTTAATGAAATTCCAGGGTTCCTTCCTGGAGGTTGAGAGTGTGCTTAGTGACCCAAACAATAACAACGAAGTCAGGATCTGATCCCAGTACATAACAATTTAAAGCCAGGTGAAATGGAATCAATGCTTGGTCACATTAGTCCACAATGATACAAAGAGATTGATACAATGCATGAGCAACTTCATAATGCTCATTTCTGAAGCTAAAGATTTTTCATCTTTCTCAGCTCTTAGAAGCAATATTTGAATTTCTGCAAAACGTTTTTACTGAATTGGTTCTTAACTGCATATTTCATTTTGATATCTTAGCACAATAAAAGCCTGAAGAACAATTGAAGTCAGAGCTAGTGATGTATAATGTTCAGTTTTCATAACATATAATAATAGTGCTAAAGGTATTTTGAAATATGCTAGGGAAAGTTCCTGTAACATTGCTGCTCTCAGTTTCCCCTTTGGTTCTTCACAGGACATTTAGCTTTGTGCTCTGAGGAGTATCAGGATTATGGATCTTTTCCATCTCCTGTTTTATCCCTCTTGTTCTTTTATTTTTCTCTGGTTTTGAGAATTGCTTCTGAGTTAAATTTGGGATTTTTACCACAAACACTAATGACTGTTTCCATTCTGTGGTACTGAGTTATTCCCTACTGCAGTTTAGTTTGGTTGCTAGGCCCCATCTGTGACTCTCATTTCATTTCTCTTAACTTGACATATATCCCAAAACACCACTAGAGTTTCCTGGAAATACTTTAAACTCTTGCTAGGAGTGACAAAATCTCATAAGATATGTATTGTATTTTACAAGGAGCTGCTGTCATGGTTTTGTTATTCTGTCCATAGTTTCAGTAACTAAAATGTTGCTTGGAAGTGTTTCAGGGCATTGTTTGGTTAAAAATAATCTTCACTGGGTTGTAATTGAAAAACCATCTATTTTAATATTTATCAGAAACATATTCAAGGTCAAAATGTTAATTAAGCCTCAGTAGGTACTAGCAAACCAATGGAGTCATAGAATATATTTTTTCAAACTTCAGTAGAAATTTGACTCAAATTCTGTGAATTAATTCCAGTAGAACCAGTAGTTTTTTCATGGATTGGCTTTACTAAAATATACCCCAAGCTCTTCACTTCTCTTAACAGCCACTTTTTTCTGTTTGCAGACTTTTTTATTTTCTTCCCAAGCAATTTACCCTGCTTTGATATTCTCAGTTCCAGAGGCAGCACACAGTTTTCAGTTACCAGTCACACTGCTTTGTCCTGCATGGTATCTTTGAAGCTGTGGTGGCAGGGTAGCATAATTACAAACATGTTCTGTTCAGTTCTGTTTTGAAACACGGTTTACAACATACTTTTTCTTTATTTTTTTCCTTAGGTCAATTTTAAATGAATTAATGACGTGCATTCTTTCTGAAGAAATTGATGGGGTTTTTAGTCTAACAGCTACTGTCTGCATTGTGGTTATAATTAAAGGTCAGTTAAAACATTTTTGTCTTTTTTCTGTCTTTCTTTTTATGTACTACATTGAAATACACAGTAGTTAATCTAGGACAGTGAAAATCCAATTTAATATCTAATCTTTCATTAAGCAATCTTTTCTGTTTAAAGTTATGCTATGAAAATATGGAAAAGTGGGGCTGTTTTTTTGATAAATTATCATTTTTGTCCAACATTTCAACTCATTCCAAATAGGTAAGCACAAAACTTCACTTCTGAAGGATATTGCACCTGCCATTCAAAGGAAACTGATAATGTGCAAGGATGCTGCCACAGGAGAATCCAGCAGCACTGAAAGGTGGGTGTGCTGTGGGAAAGGAGCACTGAGCTCTCCTCTCCCCTCTCTGCAATAATTGGCTCTGTTCTGTTCTTACATAACACTGTTAGAGCATTCTGAGTGATAGATTGCAAGGTTTAAATACTGGGGGGGAAGTGGGAGGTATTGAGCCCAGCACAGTATTAAATTTCCTGCCCTTATATCTGCTGTGATTGCAATCTTTACATATTTAGCTTTGGGCTTTTTTCATTGAATTTGAATGTGTTATCACTTGATCCTGTATATTGCAGGATTCACTTCTGAAATCCAGGTCTGTTTGCAGCAGGGGTAGAACAGAGCAGATAGTCCAGTTACTATTTCTTATTACTAGAAGATTTTTCTCCCATATTTTGGTATTGGGCATATGACTCCAAACCTATGCAGGCAGTAAAAATTTAACTGAATATATCAATGACTTTGAGACCTTTCCACAGCTGATTGTATTTTGCTCTTTTTGTTGGGGGGAATTTCAAGTGTCATATCTGGTGTATCTTTTGTTAAGAGTCTTTTGCAAGTGATTGGCTGCATTTTACGTACAATCTGTTATCTCAGGCCTGTCTAGAGAATCGTGATGAATGCTTCAGCCTTTAGTGTCTCAAACTTGTTCAAGTCCTAAAATTTATGAACATCTGATTTCTGCCTGGTTATTGAACTGCCCATGGAATAAAAAAGTGTGCAAATGAGACATTATAAGCACAAGCACTGAATGTGAAGAAACCAGACTGGGGTTGTGGACATTAATCCAAAATTGCTGAGAAAGTTTGCAATGCACACAGAGGCCTAAACATGCAGAACCCTTGCAGTCTTTCATTCTTCAAACTAGTGATCCTTGCTATTCAGTCAAACAATGGCTTAGAGTAGACAGACTTTAAAATAGAAAAAGACAGCCCAAAGACTCCCAAACAAGCCAGAAAGCCCATTGCACAGGGACCTCACTGTAAAGGAGCTTCATGTACTCAACAGTGTCTTGCACAGCTCTCCCAGCCTGAGCACACTTCCCCAGTGTGCTCTTCCCATGGATCCCTGGCCTTGTTCTCTGGCATTTTAGGGACTTGACCATAGGCACTGATTCTGAGCTGTGCCCCCATCCAGAGGAGGGTGCTCTGGGATCCCTTCCACTGCCTGAAAGAGGCTGCAGGAGAGCTGCAGAGTTGCTTGGCTGTGAACAAAAGGTCCTTTGGTCAGGACCTAGCTTAGAAACAAAATCAAACACGAATAAACAAAAGCCCATTCTTTTCCCCATGAAATTATTTTACAATGGGTTGCCAAGTGTCCTACTAGAATATTTTTAAAAATGATAATAATAATAATTGTCTGGCTAAAGAGAGCAGCAGGGTATCGTGTTTCAGTTTGCACTTCTAATCCAGACAGTAGAAAAAGCTGTGAAATTAAAGTGAATCTTAACATGATTAAATAAATAGGCACATTAAAGTGAATAATTGCTGCTACTTGAGAGTGCTACTGACTATAAATTTCAGTGAGAACACAGATAATTGCTTTATGAATCTGTATCATGGTCTCTGCCCAGTGAACTGGGACAAATCAACCTGCATGTTGGGGCAGATGAAGAGTTTAAGATGCTACACAGTGTTTTAATTTTGTGATATATGAGTGGCTACCTTTGTGTAATACCAGCCCAGGAGACAGTTGCAGACAAAATTCAAGGGTTATGGATGTGAAAATAATCATAGGAAGATTTTTTTCTATGAATTGGAATTGTACTGTGATAAAATTCAGATGCTATCAGACAGCTCTGCAGAATTTGGGGAAGGTCCGTATTTGTAGTTATGTTGGGGATTTTTTTCTCTCCAGAAGGGTGAAATAATTGATTCTGGATAGAGGTTTGGAGGAAGTTCTGCAGTGATTAGGTTTTGCATGATGAATTAAAGTGTGTTTGCAGCTAAGACAGAACGTCAGCCTAGGCTGAGCCTCTGGTGGCTTCTGATGTGCCATTTGTAGTGCTCTGCTGCTTGTGTGCTAATGTACAGCTAAAATGTGATTATACATGATCCAAAGCATGCCCTATTGTTTGTAAACTATTTTATCATCCTACTCACCTTACCAAACACCAAATTCTAGTTATGGTATGCTCCAAGCTAGATCACTGGTCATTAATTTGAAGACAGCTCTAACACACAGTACTGTGCTGCTGCTTGCTAAAATACATTACTGGGTTTTAACTCATTCCTAATAATATTACTATTTTTTGCTTCTGAATGCATTATCTCCTAATAACTCCTTGAGGGAATATTTTATTCAATACCCAGGTATACCAGGAAATGGTGACATTCTTTAATTTCCCAAGAGAACTGGCGTTCTGTGCCAGCATCTTAACTTCAGTCTTAGGAGTAATCTCTTACATATTAGCAATGAAAGAAAAAAGTAAAAAAGCTGTCTGGTGTGGTAATTAAGGTGCTGCCCTTATACAAGGAATTGTTGCACTAATTCAGAAGCAAAACTTTTCGCTGCAATTTATTCTTCCCTCTTCAGCTGAGTTAGTGGTTTTAGATGGTCCTGTGGGTCTGTGTTTTAAAAATGCTGTTCAGTGCATTTAAAAATTCTGGACAACATACTGTGTAGTGAGAGAATTTCCTCAAGAGTAATGGCATACACATTAGTTTAGCTTATAAAATGCAAATATATATGCCTAAAAAAAAAGGCAGCTAAAGCTGTCAATGCAGTCATTTGGAGGCTAAAGAAAAATGTCTCAAGTTCTGTAAAACCTAATGTGCTATAGGATAATAACTTTTACTTAATACTGTGTATTTACTGTTTATCATTTTGACATATGAGTATAAGAATTTAAATATAGCTAATGGCTGTACTCAAAGATATTTCTTTAGTATTATCATTTAGCTAGCTCCCAAATTCTTAACTGCTCTCTTATTGCATCTGTAAATTATGGCTCTTGAATTGTTTTGGTCTGTAACTCTGGGTATAATTTCTCTGCCTCCCTTTTAAGTTTAATCTTAAACTTTTAATCTTTAATCTTTTAAGTTCCCTAGAAAGGCTCTTGGTAAAACTGACTTCAGCTTGTTTTTTTGGGAGGAGTGCAGTTATTCCAACTGAGGCTTTTGGCCAATGGTCCCACATTACAAATTCATTGTTTTTCTAAGCCTTAAATTGTAACAAAATAAAATTTACACAAAGCAGCATTGTGCCTAAACACACAGAATTAATTATCCTAACTCTGTAGTACCTTGTAATACTGCCTTATTTTGACACTGGAGTTTGATCCTGGCTTAAAGGCTGTGGCACTGCAGAGAGAATCGTGATTGGAGATTAGAGTCAGAATGAGACTAAGAGGAGTGTGAGGGCAGCTGGAGGAGGCAGCTGCTTACAAGGATAAGATAGAAAGCTCAGGCTTGGAAAAAAGTTGCCATGGGTGAGAATAAAAAAATTATAAAGACGGAAAAGTGAGGGAGAAATGAAGAAAGTAAAAGAATGAAAAGTGGTCTTAGAATGAATTACCTGTAAAGGATTTCACTGTTTTGTTTGAACAAAAGAGTAACAATGCTGTGCAGAAAACAAACGGGTTCATTAACTAGATGATGAAATATTAAAAAATATGCTTGAATTGACATAGTAATTTAGACTGGTTTGCTGTTGGTTATTCTAGAGACAGAGATGAACAGAAGAAAAATGGAAAAGTTGAAAGAAAAAGAATCCAGCTATTTCAAAAGTAATTTGTAAAGGCATTTTAATAAACTAATACAGACTAAGTGGTCAAAGAAATCATGTGGTAGCTGTATTCTGAGAATCAAATAGTTGAGGATTGATTTGGCATTTAGCATTTCTAATTCTGTTATGCATTGTTTTATGGCATTTCAGATTCCTGTATGAATCATCTCTGAAAATTTTGGAGGAGTTTTTGAATCCTTGACCATGCAGAAGCTTTTCTCGTGAAAATTGAGGGAAGATGTATTGCTTTTTACTTATTTTTTTACTTATTTTGTAAAGTTATGAATTGTTTAAGATTGCTTTCTGCTATTTTGTACATTTAAAGCAAGCAAAATGTATAAAAGTGTGTACAGAAATTATGTAATAGTAAAGATTTTTCACCAGCTGCAAAGGGGTTATTCTGCATAAAAAAGCCTTTTTGAGGAGAATGTAAATTCAATATTTTTATATCTTTGTTTTTGTAAAACAAATAATAATTATATCATAGATTGAGGTTGCAAGTAACCTCAGTTCCTGGGAGGACTAGAGCATATTCCTGGGAGTTATGGAAATGATCTTATTTTGAGATATGTGAGGGTCAAAATGGTGATTGGAAATAGCCATCATGGCTGTACCAGGGGCAAGCTCTGCCTCACCAGCCTGATTTCCCTCCCTTTTGTTGAAGTGAGAGCACAGCATGTCCTGTGTGCTGTCCTTGGCAAAAGCTTCCACACAGTCCTGCACAGTCCTTACTGGAGAGAGGTGGGATGGAGGGGTGGACTTGGAAAATGAGTGGGAAACTGCCTGAACTATCAGAGTGGAAGAATAATTTGCTAAGGGGTGAGATTGGCAGCCTGCTGAGGGCAGGCCCTGCTGCCAGGGCTGGTTGGTGGCAGGGTGAGCAGCAGCCCCAGACTGAGGGCAGATGGCAGCAGCTGGGAGCCACAGCTGCCACCCAGGGGCATCTCCTGGTGTTCAGAGAGACCTGGACCTGATGGACAAATCCTGCACCACCTACACAGGCACCTGCACGAGGGCGGCTTCCTGCTGCCTGCAGGGGGATAAAGGAAAGACTTTCCCCAGAGATGAATGGAGGAGAATGTGAGGCTACAGAAACACCTTGAGCAAGAGAACTTCTTGTTGGACATGAAAAACAATCATTATGAGAGTGAATTGGAACTGGAAACGGAAGAGGTTGCTCAGAAAGCCTGTGGAGTGCCCGTCCTTGGAGATGTGCAGCACTGGGCTGACAAGGAGGGCCCTGACCTTCCATGGTGTCACAGCTTTGGAGTTGGCCCTGCTGAGCAGGGGATGGGATCAGATTCTCCTCTGAGCTTCCTCATAACTTGAAAATTCAGGTGATTGAGTACCCAGAGCACTTGGGAGAAATGTCTTAACTATTAAACATAGACTTGAGTAATATATAAATTGTTTTATATTAAGCCATTTTTAAAAATTATAGCTATTTTGATAAGTTAGTACTAATGATGAAGATAATGCAGGCATCTAAGCCACTTATTTAATTTTCTTCATGCAGCCAGATGCTCTCCCAAGACTAATAGAATGCTGATTGCACAGTTATTTTGCCTTAATGGAGATACCTGTAAATGACCTGTCTGAGCTCATGGGGTGATTCAAGCCCCACCAAGCTGCTCCCTCACTGCCTCCATCCCTTCGGACATGGGGGCAGGACTGAAAGGGTACAAGTCAAAAAGAAACAGTTGAATAATTAAGAAAAAATAAAAGTACTTTTTCAATTGTGAGGAAAAGACATAAAAAAGAGAGGGAAATAAAACCACCTAGCCAGTCCGTGGGCAGTGCCCTTCCCACAGCCTGCCCCCCAGTTTATTGCTAAGCATGGTGCCACATGATATGAGACATCCCTGTGGTCACTTGGGGTCCCCGTCCCAGCTGTGTCCCCTGCACACTCCTGGTGCACTCCCAGCCTCCTTTATGGTGGGATGAGAAGCAGAGAGGCCATGATGCTGTGTAAGCCCTGCTCAGCAATAGCTGAAACATCCGTGTGTTATCAGAACTGTCTCCAGCAAAAATCCAAAATACAGCCCTATACTGGCTACTGTGAAGGAATTTATCTCAGCCAGAACCACAGCTCCTGAGGCTTTAGTTTTGACTGGTTTAGGAGATTTAATGGGAATCTCCAGAAAAGATTCAGCCACAGACCAAGGCCCATCTTGGACCTGAAGACTTGGACATGTCTCACTTGGTTCTCTACAATTCAGTGAAGTGATTCTCAGGGTGGGCCTGTGCAAATAGCTATTGAGTCTCTAGTGTTACTGAGTGGCACTGACACTGAAGTTAACCAATTTGGCCAAATTAAGACAGGCTCTTCATTCTTGATTAAGATTTGTGCAAAGCTCAAACCTCCCATCTGTCTAAACAAACATCTATTCTGCTGGTTTTCCTTCTGTGGTAAGGTTTTTTCAATATCTGCTGTCATTGCAAACATCAGACCCATACTTGACCTTGGTACATAAAACTTCCCTACTGGATAAAAGCTGTTTTAGCTGGAATGGTGATATTTAAAAGCAATGCAGTTCTTAATAAACAACTGGCAAGCTTTGCAACAGGATAGACAGTGTGTGCATGGATTCATGAGCTCCAGATTTACATCATCCACAACAGTGGCCTGACCAAAGAAACGAATGCTGCCCCAGCAGGTAGCTGCAAATCTGCCAACTGTTTATCTATCAACGTCTTTATAAAAACTGTGTTCTTTGGCCTTCATTCTTCTACATCTGTTAACAGGCAGGTGTTCTGGTAATGACCTTTTAAATCTTCTGATTATACAAATTACTCAATGAATATGTAAATAAGTTTCTTTTTTCTGCTTCTCACTCTCGCAGTATTTGCTCATATCATTAGATGAGAAAAGAATACAAATTTACTGCCTTGTTTTTCCTCAGTGTATAATTTTGCTTTTTTTCATGGAATTCATGGTACAGATGCAGTAGCCCTGTGCCTGAAGGAAATAAAGGTCATTCCATCAACATCAGAAATATGTGGATTTCCTTTGAGGAACTCAGAAGTGATACTTCTAGGAAGGGTAAAAAATTTGAAGATAAACCTTTCTCTTCTTGGTAGCTGGTACTCAAGTGGTTCTTAAGAGGGTTGAAATAATTTTCTGTTAGTCCTGCAGCTGGTGAACATATTTCAGCTTAATTTCTAGTCCAGCTCCACTAAACTGCTGTGAAAAAAACATTGGCTTTCTGCAACAAAAATAATGATGTTGGGATTCCTTGAGCCAAAGTCTATTAGGGCTTTCTCCTTAGGCCTTTGTGGCAAATTTCACAAGAATATCAGAGGAGTTCTATGTTTCACTTGCTGTTCTCATTACAAACTTTATTCTTGCAAAAATCTAAATCTACATTTTCATTCTGTTTGGAAGATACAAATAAATAGAGATTTCTTAAGCTGTTATCTTTTTTAAATCCGTAAAACAGATTTGTTTCATCTTATTAATCAGAAGTGTTGTTGGGGAAGAGGTGTTGTTCTTTGGGTACGTTTGAAAACTTCCCTTAATCTTGAGACAGACTGTTTGAGATCTGTTCAGCTTTTTGAAGAAATTGAACCTGATTTTGATTATTAAAATTGCTTGAAAAATGAGCAAGAAAACACATCTGTAACACTCCTTTGGACAACTGGCAGATGCTGGTGATGAAGAGCTGCCCGCAGAAGAAACATTCTGGTCACAGTTGTACCTGTGAGTGCTGTGTCTGGAGCTCTTCCCTTTGTGCATATGCATTCAGGATCAATGAGACTGAAGAAAGCAATAACTTTAAACTACTTTCAGAAATCAACGTTGTTTGTAAGGACTTGGGCTCCTTTTGTAATAACAACATTCATTTGCTTTGTTTTCTGGATGGGAAACAAAGCCCAGCATCTGCCACCTAACACAGCTCCAACTTGTGAGCTAAGGAAAAACCAGGAGAAATTCTCAAGCTTCTTCCTTAGTAGATAAATGTCTTCAGGTATGGATCCAAGCATGCAAGCCTTCAGAATAGCCAGGGAAGTTAAAGAAAAATCCACCTTGCACCTGTTGTTTACTCCATGAGAGCTGCAACTCACTTTGTATTTAAACTCCCACGTGCTGCTGCTCTCACTTCATGTGCTGAGGTCTTCTGACTTTCTGAAGGAAATCAGACTGATTTTGACAAAATCTTTCACCTTACTTGGAAGATGCTTATTGAAGGACACTCCTGATAATGACTGTGATGTGAAACCATGACACACAGCAGTGAACTTCCATATTCTTTGCTGCCCCAGTGCCTTGCAAACCAAGAGCATTGCAGAGTCCAGGAGTGCCTGTGCCAGGAGCCCCTGTTGTGGCAGCTGCCCATGTCCCAGAGAAGAGCACGGCTTAGTACTGGCACCTTGATGAGCAGCTGGCCAGGGGCAGCTTTCAGGAACAGCTGCAGAACTTTCCACTGGAGGCCAGCAGTTCCTCAGGTTCATTAAGCCCTTGCAATTAGGCACAGGTCATCTACTCTGTGTAAGAATTCTTGGTCCTGGGCTCTGTGTGGCTCTTGTCTGAGCATGACCTGAGGCACAACCCCAGGCTTCCAGCAGTGCTGTAGCTTTGGCTTACATTTACTCAGCAGTTACTGGGGGGTTTTCACTTGGTTAGGGTGTTCAGCATTGATGTGTTCTGGGTCTTCTCTAATCAGAGTTCTTTGTCTCTCTCCAGTTCCACATCATGGTTCTAGCAAAGTTGCAGAAATGTTACGCTGTGGCACTGAGGAAATTTCATTCTCTGTTGTATCTGTCACCACTGTTTGAAAACAGTGTGGCAGTAGGAGTACTGGTACTTTTACTTTGTTACTGCTCATAACTCCAGTAATCAGAAGCTGTTACCAATCTTTTTCTCTCTGTCATTCTTTTCAACCAGAGGACCACCTTTTTCTTAGCAAAATAACCTGGTTCTCAAACACGACAATTGTTTATATCATGGTGCTTGCATTACTTAAGGCATCACTTTACTAGATTCTTTCTATGTAAAATTCTAGTATTTTCTTTTATACTCTCTTGTCCAGTTTCAGATATATGTTCCAACTTCATTAGTTTATGCTTATTTTTTGTGCTGTCATTAATGAAAATATTAAATAAGATGTTGTTCCAAAACATCATTAGTAATTACTTTTCAGCCTAATCTAGTTGCTTCTTCCGTTCAGTTGGTTCCTTACCCATCTTACTACACCTACCATAAATCCTTGTCTTAGGTTAATACATTTTTATTATGCTGCAGTAGCAGATGCTCTGCTGTAAAGCCTTACATTTTAAGCAGGTGCATTTTAGCAGTTCTTTCGGGAGGGGTACGTGAATCCTGTGTGACCCCCATGCCCACATCAAGGAACACAGAGGGTAGAGCCAGCCCAGCCTCCTTCAGAGCTCTTTGCAATGTGCAATGGTGTGTGCTTCCTGCCTTTTGGGGTAATTATTAAACACTTAGATAAACTGTTTGTGTTAGCTCAGCTCCCATCTGAATACAGAGTATTGATTTAAGGTTTTCTTTTTGTTGTTTCCTACTGTTGACATTCTTACTTACCCACTGCCTAAAATGGCACCTGAACACAAGCTTTTTAGAGAGAAATTCAGGCTTCATGCACAGACCTTTCTGAAATCTTGCCATGATTATTAAAAATAGGTGTTTGCAAGTTTATTTTCTCAGAACAGCCTCTAAAGAAAAAATATAGCATCTGTAAGAGCCTACAAATTCAATTAGACTAGTCTACAACAGTACTTAGAAATAAGACAAAGCAAAGCAAAACAAAAACCAAAACAACCAAAGTAACTCTACTGCTGCTCTAGTTCTGGCTATTTAAGGACAGTGTCACTGTCCTGCATTGAAGGACGATCCTTTGACTGGATAGGCTCCTTTTACTGATCAGACTGCCAGAAACTGTCCTTTCTAACACCATCCTCTATGGTGGACACTACCAATACACAGGATAAAGAAAAGGTTTTTACTCTTAGTATTTCTCAGTTGTGCACAAAGAGAAGTTCTGAGGCTTGTTCTGTATTTAAAAGTGGTCCTTCATTAAAGGGATCATCCTTCCTGACAAACCCTTTCTGTTCTGTCCCCAGTTTCCCTCTCGTGGGCTGCTCTCTTGGTCTGCAGCACAGTGGTTTCCATGGGTCTGCCCCCCCATGATGTGTAAAACACTTGTTTGCCAGTGCCTGAGCTGCTCACTGGGCACAGCAGATGAGTTTCCTGTGTGTACAAGAGCTGCTAGGAAATGTGCAAGGACCACAACAGTCCATATTCAAACTCAAGGACAGTAGCAAAAATGTCCGAGATGGACACTGCATGGTGCACTCTGTGTCCCAAGAATCTGATTTTTAAATGAAAGAAATTAAAGGTACCATTTTCCAGATTAGATTTTTTTTTCCTTTTGTAGGTGTCTCCTATGTCAGAATTGTTGAAGTTAATGTTATGCTAGGGCTCAGAAAGGATATAAACCAATCTATCTGCAATGAAATGGAGAACAGTTTGATGCAAGAAAGAGATCAAGGGATCTGATTACAGCCTCCTGGTTCCCTGGTTTATCTACACTGGAATTGACGGCAAACTTTGGCTCCTAAGCCATCCACCACAGGTCAGTCAGCCTCTGGGGGGTTCTTATCTTCCCAGCTGAGATCACAGAGCCTTAAACTGCCCAAGTAGCACATAAAGATCAGGGAACCTAGCCTGCAGTTTTTAATTTATCAGTGGATCATGATGCATTGATTGAATGCTTAAAAGCAGGCCTGTTTCAGTGTGATCTAATATTAGAAAGCACTCTGTGCTATCTGATGAGAGACTCTCCTGGGCAATTAGCACATCCAAACAGGTGTGATGCTTTTGACTCTGGAAATGAAATGACTTTGTGGAAAAAAACACATGGAAACTTCTTTTTTTGGTTGTTTGGGGGTGTTTTTTGCTGGTTTGTTTGTTTATTTTTTAATTATAGTGAGAGGGAAACAATTTTTTTTCATAAACCTATTTGTGAAGACCATCTTTGACCTCTTGGCTCTCAAGCTTCCTGTTGCAGTTTAGGACAGCTCTTCTATCTGTGATTTTATTCATCTGCTAATGAAAGAAAATTCCAGTTACAAGTTTATTTTTGTCTTGGTATTTTTTCTAATTGTATTTAACCTGATTCTTACCAGTAGCATTTTGTGCCTTTACCATTTTTTCACATGATTTTCCTTTTTTCATTGGCAGTCTAGGAGATGAAGTGATAGAATATTAAGTATCCATCACACACCTCAGAGCAAGAACCTTGTTCATCTGTTTACCTCCTCGTTGTGCACAGTAGAAGCTCTGTTATACAGAGCAGATAACTGTGGGAAATGCCCAGCCTAGGAGGGAGATTCCAATGAGAAGCAAAGTAGGTGTTTTTGTTTGGTTTTTGATGCTCCATTGGAACACTCTGAACTACAACAGGGAGCAACAGGAAAGGCTTTTGAAGTAGTGATTCAGAACAGAAAAAAAGCATTGTCCTTTCTATTCAACTTCTAATACTTTCTCCTAAACCCGTGTTTGTTCTCAACATAATCTTGTGCTTGCTGAGACACATAATGTAATTTCTGTGTAGTCCAAACAATGTTCCTCTCCCCAGCTGTCATTACCATGAACTTTCCCTATTTGTTTTCCTGATCACAGCACACCCTCAGAAAGTGACCTTCCTTTAAAAGAAACATATCATAGGCAATGGCCCAAGCAGTTCTGTACTCTGAGCTACCAGAATGCTTTCAGCAAGGCTTTCTAATTTTTTAAACTGGAAATTATGTGTTTACTTTATTTTTTATTCATTTTTAGCTGTTCAAAATAACCAATGTCAATTAGCATTGTTATAAAACTGCAGTGAAAAGGATCAGAGTTCACTTGCTCCATTCTGATTTACTATCAAGCATATTGGTCAATTCTACATTTCCTTTACAGTGTACCAGGAGGAAAATACCCTCAAGGATACTCCAAGCTTATAGACACAGCAGCTATACCAAACATTCTAACCTCTAGGCAAACATCAGGTTTGCTTCTGTGCTTAGCAGTAAGCAGGACAACGTTCCCTGAACAGAACATGGAGGATGAAACCTCAGACTGTGCCAGGTGAGGTTTAGATTGGATATCAGGATCAATTTCTTCACTGAAAGGGTGGTCAAGCATTAGAGCAGACTGCCCAGGGAAGGGATGAGATCACCATCCCTGAAAGTGTTCAAAAGATGTGTGGATGTGTCACTTAGGGATATGGTTTTGTGGCGAACACAGGGTTTCTGGGTTAACAGTTGGATTCAATCTTGGAGGTCTTTTCCCACCTTAAAGATTCTATGATTCTTTGAAACACATAAAGACATGGTTTAAGAGTGTTATTAGAGCTGCAAAGTCAGGCACTCAAAAATCAAGTGGTATGAAATGGAAGATGTGCACAGCTTTAATCTTTCCTGTGATTATGTGTCAAATGACACATCTTCAATCACATTGTGAGAAGTTACTCCTTCCACACAAACTGTTCCCTGTACCTGCTCCACAGATCATGCACACCCCTTGCTGTTGATGACACAGAAAGTGGTCAGTGCTTTTATCCCCTCAGCTCCACACTGAGCCTGCTGCCTGCTGTTTGTACCCAGCTCCTGCCATGGCGTTTCTATGGCACTACTCACTGCAGTCCCAGAATTTCACAGTGATTCATGGCTCTTCCCAGCTCCCTGTAGGCTTACATATCACCATCCTAAAAATGCACAGTGACACAGAAGTAAAAAAAATTCCATTGATTTTTTTCCCTGTTTGTCAGGTTGTAGCACTCGTTGACTCAAGGCACCAACCTCCAGCTGTGGGTGCTCAGCATTGGAACCAGGCTGCAGGTTCTGAGTCAGGTACAGCAAGGGGACACAACCAGAGCCTCCCCAGCAGCTTCAATCAACTGCAGGACAATTCTTTCAGAATTAAAAAGTGCAGTAATGTCATTCATCTTTTAATTGAGCACAAGAGGAGTGGGTATCCCGGGGGATTCATTACTCTTTGTAAAATCCATTCACCAAGTATCGAGTCTTACAGATCAGCAAAACTGGATGAAAATAGAATTTTTAAACTGTTTCTGAACTCCTTCCCATTAAAAGAACCTAATTAATTTAAAAAATTGTCTCCCTATTGACATTTCAAATCAATTTTGATCAATGGTAACCAAATCTAATTATTCATTGCACACCTAAGGGTTTCACAATGATTTTGAAGAACAAGAACTTATTATCAAAAAAACATTACAGTTGTCTAATCCTTTCACTTGGATATCCCATCATGGTGTGCTCAGACAGCAAGTTTTTAAGCTGTGCTGAGGCCTCTAAATGCCTATGAAAATCAGCAGAAATTCAGGTGGCTTTGCTTTGAAATGTCTCCAGTGACTACAAAACAGGCAAGTCC
Organism: Cisticola juncidis; assembly: GCA_013400215.1. Lineage (NCBI taxonomy): Eukaryota > Metazoa > Chordata > Aves > Passeriformes > Cisticolidae > Cisticola > Cisticola juncidis. Next base: position 5,781,506 of record VXBR01004639.1, read on the forward strand.
CAGTTCAGCCTGTGTTGAACTGAGGTGGCAGTGGGTGTTAGCAGGAAATACAGCCTGTGTTGAACTGAGGTGGCAGTGGGTGTTAGCAGGAAATACAGCCTGTGTGGAACTGAGGTGGCAGTGGGTGTTAGCAGGAAATACAGCCTTTCTCAGTCAAAGGGGACCAGCTCTGGAGCACCTCAGTCACTGTGCTTGTGCTCACAGAGGCCATCCCTCACCCAGGGAAGCCCAATTTCCCTTTTATAGCTTGACACCAGACATAAAGATGTCAGAATGGCCTCGGAGTTGGACTCATGAGTTACTGTAGCCCTGCCTTGAGACGCTGGGGGTCTGTTCTTCACAGGGTCTGGACATCCACACATTGTTACTTGCTTCACTCCACCTTTGTCTTCTTTTCAACAACTTTGCACCAAATGCAGCTTCAGCAACCTGTTTCCTGTAGGTACCAACATAAGTGATATTTGAACAAGTCAGCTAGAATTTTAGATGAGTCTTAAATGAATTTGGGTTCAGTCCAGACCTGCAAATGCCTACATTAACAGAAGCTGCTCTCTCCAGCATCCCTAACAAACCAGCAGGAGAGATTATGGAAATTTTCCTCACACATGCACACCGGAGTGGCTGGTCTGGTACCAAGGCTTCTTAGAACCTTGGAAGTCAGCCCTGAGCATTCATATACAAAGATGTTTAGGTGTTCAGTTAATGTGAGTCACATCTCCTGCTATTCTCACTGGTAATTTTCTCTAGCTGCGTTTCATCTCTTAGGCCTCGAACATTCCACTTTAGGCTCCTGTCCAGAAACACATAAAAACCATTATCATTCAGTTACAGCACAGGGAATAAAAGACTGGCTCACATCTTAACAGTCATAACTAAAATCAACCTACTTTTTTTGGTTTTTTTTTTTTTTTTTTACCTTTTTAAACTTCATCAGTTGTGCACTTGCACAGTTCTCTAGGATTTTTCCTTCTGGTTCTATATTGAACTCCTGCTCCTCAGTGAGGCTGAAATATCTAGAATAAAACTTTTAGTGTGCACCAGAGCAAAGACATTTTCTTATACAATTTTGGAAACAAGAAAAAAGCGCTTTAAAATAGCTGAGAATAGCCAGACAACATCATTCTTTGATATAACAGAATTGCTATGATATTCATAAAGTTAATCATACCACTATCTTCTATCAAGCACTCTGTTATGTTCTAGACCCCGCAATTATTTATTTTCATGCTAAACTGTATTCAGTATGAATTCATGAAAAATTTCTAAGACTCTGCTGGTTTTATAGACAATAAATAAATAATAATGAAAATCAGTAATTTCTGTATCAAATGCTAAAATCCTTTCAAGTACTTTTAGTTATACTATGAAATATTCCACAATTGAAAAAGAAAGACCACAATCACTGCTGATATGATCTTGGACTATATATTTTCAACAATTCAACAATTAAAGACTTTTTTCCTTTTAGGAACTTTCTATTCCTTTGTCGTAAAACTGCATCCCCAAATTCAGAATACAACCACCAAACAGAAATTCAAGTGAGTATTTGTACTCCTGTAGAGAGAGTGGTATGACTTTAGGTCTCAGTAATCCAGGTTCTGTAGAACTTCTCATGCTTTAAACACTCTTATGGTCTCAGACTTTTTAGATATATTGTTTATAACTATTGCAGAGTAAAGTCCTTCCTCCTTAATTGCTTTAAAATATTAGCTATTTAAATTCTATATTTTAAAAAATGTGTACATGGAACAAGTTATACATTTTCTCTTAGTGAAAGGATCAAATACACAAAGCTGTATAACCACACCTGTCCTTTTTCGACATCCATGAGTAACATGTGTGTTTCAACACACATATGAGTAAAAGAAGCTACTGATCAAGTGCATACTACAAAATTTCTACTAAACTTCCTTGATAGTTTTTAATACCAAGGGCTATTACAGCCTTTGCAATACAGTTGCAATATCCCCCCTCACATAATTTGAATGTAAATCTTGTGACTTTAAACTTTCCATCTATTCCAGCAGTGAATAAATGTAACTAAAATATGTCAGGATATGAATGCATGAACAGTTCTGCAGTCACTGAGTGTCTCTGCAGGACCACCCTGAGGAGTGTCCAGTGCCTGTCAGCTGTCAGAGCAGAGTTTATGACTGCTCACACCAACAACCTGCAAGGTGGCAACTGGTGCTGCTCTTCTGGTAACTGTGGCACCCCAAGATGTGGCTTTAGAGATGGTTTTTGTGCCCTCATTTTTAACAGCCTTGTGAAAGAAGACCTCAAATCACACACAAGTGCTGGAGGCTCACTGCTGCTCAGGCAGCTCTTTCTGCCCTCACAAAGGTGTTGTGAAGGTTACTTGTGCATCAGAGCCTTCAAAGTCTCCCTCAGTGTCTATAGATATATCTACAGGCTTTGAATATTTTACCTACATCCTCTCAAGCCAGAACATGGAAATAATAAAACAGTATAAATCATGTCTTTTCTGGGCACAGATACAGCACAAGCCTCTCTGTCTCTCTTCTTTCACCCTTAACCCTCCAATACATCTTGAAGCTCTGCTGAGATATCTAGGTTACTGAATCTGAGATAAACTGCCTGATAGGTATTGTTCCCTGTGGACTTTGGGCCCATTAGCAGGACAAATGATCTGCAATTAACGTGCTCAGAAGTCTTGATTTGGAGAGGAGGGACTGGGAGGGGACGGGGAATGAGAGGAAGAAAAGAAAATGAAGAAGGTAATTTTAATGCTTCTTTTTTCTCTAAGGGCTTGTTTGTCTGTGCAGGTAGAGTGTACTTAGCATAGCTGGAACTGACCTTTTGTTCAGGCTCTTCTTTATACTTGGATAAACTGACAAATAGCTCTGTGATCCTTAGATGAAACATGCATTTCTACCCAGTGAAAATACACCATGTCTACAATCACACAGGGGTACCTATGCTTATAAATATAATTCCCATTTGCAATTAAGAAACAGACCTGCAAAGGCTTTCAAACATGACCTCAGTAACTAAGTACACAGTAAAACTCAGATGTTACCTCTGTGTTGTAAGTTCTAATACTTAGCCTCTAACTATCCTGTATTATTTAAATTCTGTTTACAATTGAATTCAGATCACAATTATTTACAAATTGATACATATTAGGAGTATTTTCCCTTTTATGTGTGTCTTTATCCCTAACCTATTCTCTGGCACTGTTCTGCTTTAACTGAATCCCGTGTTTGTTTTTTACACCCTATCAATGTCTGGTTTGTGTAATTTTGGCACTTTTTGTTCTTACATCTCAAAAAAATTAAACCATTAACTCAATTCTCAGCTGATTATTTTGTTACTTCTAATATTTCATTCTAAACAACAATAAATCAACAAAATAAATCCTATAATAATCTTGCCTCTCCCATGCTAAACTACTACCTACAAGATATTTTCTAGCAGGGTCACTTGCTTTTAATATAATCGTGAATGGCCCAGTGAGACTGAGGGAGGCTGAGCTAAATACCCAGTGGTCAGTTCATGTCTTTGAATCAACCAGAGCAAAAATTTGAACCTTAAAAATACTAGGCCACACAGATATCCTGGCTACTGGGCTAATTAGCCATCCTGGGATCATTTCTGGCCCCTTCTGGATCTTTCTTTCTAGCCCTTACTAGTGGATTTTTGATTAAAACCTGTGTATTTCTCATGAAAAGCCTTAGTCAGACAACACAGCATGTTCAAACAGAAAAGTGTTCCCTTGAAAAACTCCTGTTCAGCTGTGGTTGCCATGGATAAGGATGTAAATCTTTCACATGCATAAAATCATATAGATTATCCAGCTCTCCTTTTACTTTGCCTAGCATGTTTTTCACATCTAAATGGGCATCATAAAAAGACTTAGCTCCAGCAATTAAGGACATGCTAAACCTCAGTGTTATTCACTGGGCTGAATTTCTCAGTTCTGTAATTTCCAATGTCATTCTTTCATGAAGCCTTACACTCACCTCCAGACACATTAGCAAGGGAGAGCTGATATTCTACCCTCTTAGCCACCATTCACTATCTTTACAATCCCTTACCAAAAAGATTTAAATATGCCCTTACAGAAATAATTTGCTAATACCATTTTTTCAAAACTATCAAGTCCTACAGTTCTGTTTGAGCCCCACAACTTCCCTGACTTCAGGAATGGAGTAATTTCTCTAGTCCTTCTAGAAATTTTCACAAATGACTTGCACACTTCAGGATTTCTTTTTCCACAGTTCAGAAGCTTATTGAAAACATGATAACAAAAACTATAATCAAAGCAACCTCACAAGGTTGGTAGACCTAAACATGGATGCTCAATTTATTATAGGAACTATTGAAAACCTTGGCACTGATAACTGTCTTGATAAAATGACTGTGAACCAGCAAGGAAGCTGCATGTGACATGTTATTTACATTGTGCTACTGTTCTTCATCTAATTTGCACACAGACTCAAGCCTTGCAGTTTTTACACTTCATTAACAAAATTCATTATACCTAATACACATTACTTCAATCTGTCTGCTCCTGGGGCTTTAAGACAGATCCGTGTATCTTTGTTAGGTGAAACTGTAAAGTCAGCCAGGCAGGGAATGCCTTGCACTTCCCAGCCCTGAGAATTGCTACTTGAGTTATCTCCAAATGCCTTATTCACCTACTGATTGACTCTTTACTCTTTCCTTGACACCTGACTCCTGTCTTTACTGAATTTATATATTCAAGGATTTCTTCCTGTCCTCAATGAATGCCTTTTCTTGTCCTGATTTTTCAAATCGCTTCAAATGCTTTTGAACAAATGTCATTATTTTGCTAATCCTCTGCACAGAGTGGCTATGAGAATTTTAATTTCCTTTTAAAATCTGCATAGTATTTGATCATAAATTCACAGAAAATATGCAAATCATTCCTTGCAGAGCTGTACCGATTCCCAGTAATATCACTGCTATTTCATATTTTGACGTACAACTTGTTCTCTTGCTGTGCCTGCCATTTGCTGCTTTCTTACCTTCAGTTGTTTTGCAGTTCTCTGCTAATTCTGATGACCTTTTTCGTTGTTCCCACTACTAGCTTTTAAAGCCAGATGGTTTGCATAACCCATGAGAATATACTAATTTATGTTTCAGCACTTTCATTTCTCATCTTGTCCTTTCCACAGAATGCTTTTCCCTCCTTTTCTGTTCCTTTTTAGTGCTCAGATTTCTCTCAGTGTCGTCAAAATTGATTTTTTTCTGAGGTAAAGGGACCTTTTGGCTTGGTGAAACCACTCTCCTGCAAGACATAAGCAGTCATGTAACAGACCTCAAGAGCAGAAATGCTCAAAAAGACCATCCACTATCAATACATTTTTTTGAAATTCTGTGTTTTCTGAATCAAGTATTGCCCTTTTTTATGTCTAAGTCACCAACCTTAACCACAAAGGAAAGGAGGTGATGTGCACCAGTTCTAGAAGCGATGATTTTTTTTTTCCAGCACAGATGTTCATGCTTTTCCCACAGAGCAAAACTGAGAGGATAAGAGTTGTCTGCAGCTGTCTGTAAGTGCCCTTGTTCTCCCCATGAGCTCCCACCCAGCACCCCTGTCCCAAGTCTTGGAAGTGAGCAAGGAGGAAGGTCTCTGCTTTTTCAGAGTTAGTCTGTTCTGTGGACTTTTGTTATTTGCTTTTCCGCTCTATGGCAAAGCCACTTCATGTACTACAATTTTTATTCTTTTTAAATACCTCAAGTGTGTCTCAGTCTGGTTAAAGCCAGAGATGAAGCATGTCAGGTGTAGTTAGAGATGTTTACCTGAAGTATGAAGAAGGTTGTGGGAATCTGAAACTTCAAGGAGGTGTTCTGAAACTTCAAGTGGATGTTCAGGTGACAGAGGAGGCTGGGACCAGCATCACTTGGTGTGGTATGTAGCTGGCTGTCCTGGCCAAAAACACATCCCCCTGTATGGAGACATGGCACCCGTGCTGTGTCACCTTGGTGGCTGTAACTGCTGCGTTAAAGGCTGAGTATTGCTACAGTGAATTTGTGAGTAAAGGAGAGCCTGTGAACTGGGAGAGATTCCATGAGCTTGAGACTCCTGATCCCTCCTGGCAGCCTGGACTGATGCTCCCACTTTTCGTGGAGTGATTTGGGGACAGCAGGGGGAGGATGAACATGTCATACATGTGGATGTCACAGAGGTGTTTACCTGAAGGCTCATTAAATCCTTTGGAATAGCCAGTAATTATCTGTGGAGAAAGCACTAGTACACAAACAGCTGCTGAAGAGGCCACAGGGAGGATCCACTCAGCTGGCACATGTTTCAGGACAAAACTTTGATGGGGTGAACTGGTTTCACAGAATCCCAGAATTTTTAGAGTTGAAAGGGACATCTGAAGATGACCTTGTCCAACCTCCCTACCAAAGCAGGGTCACCCGGAGCAGGTGGCACAGGAACATGTCCTGGAGGGTTTGGAATGTCTCCAGAGATGGAGACTCCATGCTTTCAATGGGCAGCCTGTTCCAGTGCTCTGACACCCTCAACGTAAAGAAGTTCTCCCTCTTGCCGAGGTGAAACTTCTTGTGTTTCAGTTTATGGCCATTGCCCCCGTACGGCTCCATTGTTTCCCCGTACAGGTGTGTGGAACAAGCACGTTCACTCCCTTCCCATGCCCAGCCATCTTTGCGGGGGCTGCCGGCGGAGGCGGGCGGGATCGCGGCCTCCGCCAGGGCCGCTGAGGGTCGGGGCGCCGGGGCAGCCCCAGCGCTGCCCTTGCCCGGCGGCG
>VXBR01004639.1:5788384-5850893 GCA_013400215.1 Cisticola juncidis
AGGGCCCGGCGGCCGCGCCCGCACGGCGGACGCTGAGGGGCCCGTCTGCACCGGCCCCGGAGAAGCGGCCCCGTCCGCGGTCCCTCACCGCCGGCTCCGGCTCCGGAGCTCGGTCCTCTGGTCCCTCACCGCCGGCTCCGGCTCCGGAGCTCGGTGCTCTGGTCCCTCACGGCGGGCTCCGGACAAGCGGCCCCGTCCGCCGGTGCCTCAGCGCCGCCTCCCGCTGCCTGTCCCCGTCCCCCCGGTCTTTCCCAGCCGCTCCCGGCCCCTGCCTGCCCCAGCGTGTCCCGTCTTGGGGGACGCCTCTGCGGGGCCGCTCTCACCGCTGTCCCCGCATGCTGAAAACTTCGCCTGGGCTCACGAGGCCCCTAAAACCGGGGTGCGCCGTGGCGAGTCCCCGAAAATGCTCCCAGCCTCCACAGATTTATCCCTTCTCCCGGTTTGTTGCATTCAGCCCGCTGAAGTGCCCTTATGTTCGAAGGAGACAGGGAATCTCCGGGCCACGATCCCCCAGATGCAGCCTGTGGTGGAGTTCCCTCTCCAGCTCATGCTGCTGGAGGTGGAAGTCAGCGCTGGCTCCGGGTTAAGGCTCTTTCAGAGCTGTCAGAAAATCCCCAGCGCTGCCCAGTGCGGACCATTAAGCAGCCGCTGTCTGTTGGATATTCTCGACCGACCCCTTCTTCATTTAGAAGGGGCCATCTGCACTAAAGATCCTCCGAAGTGACCCACACCAGCATGAAGGGGTCCTGAAAAAAGCCTCAGGGTTTCAAATCGATGCATTCTCCTGTGACTCGCTCCCTGACAGTCCTTTCCTTGCACTGACCCACTCAACACTGTATGCTCACCTGAATTGTCTATTGATATTAATATCTATCAATAGAGTCAGTCTCTTTTCACCTACAGTATCTTCCCAAAGCTCACTTTAAGTCAAGAAGGTAATGACTAGGAGAATTATGTATTTTTTCCCATTTTAATATCCAGCTAGGGCGGTTATGGAGATCAGAGCGAAAGCTAAACAAACTATTCCTAAGAAATCTTTTTCTAAGACAAAAAAATTAAATTCCTTTAAGAAACAAAGGAAGCCTTCCAGAGGAATATTGCTGCAGTTTTTCTCATGTACATTCTGTTTATTAAGAAGGAATTAAAATCAGCTGACCATGTTTTTAATGAGGCTTCAGTCAAGGGACAATAAAAATGAGCTATTATCCTTGCTATAAGTGAAGGTAGTGATGCAGGGTTTTAAGGAGAAATGGTTTGGACTGGATTTGTCCACCTCTCCTCTCTCCTGGCTGCTATGGATGTAGACTGTTTCTCCTGATCTGCTGAAGAGAAAGCTTGCACAAAAATATTGCAAGTAATAGCTGTAATTTTTACCTTTAATAATGCACCAGCCTGCACTGTGCTTTCGAAGTAGTCAGATTTTGATTCTCTCTCCCTAAACACAAACTGCAAATCTGTTTGGGTCACAGAGTATTTTTTGTATTTGTTGTAGCTGAAACACAAAAACAATGTGTGTGCTTGGTACTTCCCTCCAGCTTCCCCGTGCTCCTGCCTCGGCAGTTAAGGCTGTCCTTGCGTGGAAGGGACTGGGGGAAGAGCTCTCTTTTACACACTGAATCCACTGGTCTGGAGGTATAATTTGGAGGCATTTCAATGGCAGCAAAACGAGCTGAGCCTCCCTACTTCTTACTGGAATAGGGACCTCACTGACATCTCATGGCTCTCTCTGAAAAATGGGAAGAGATTGACTGTGTTTGACAAGATGCAGGAAAATGTTTGCATTGCTCGAAGTGAAACAGTTTTAGCTGTCTCTTCCATTAGAGTTCCTCTATTTCTTTTATTGACCAGTGTATCAAGTCTCATTAATCTTGAGTTCAAAGTATTTATTACTGTAGATTCTGTTCAATTTTGGAGTACAGTTTTAGACACAATCAGGAGACATAACTGTAATTGTACAAGGAATATGAGTTTTGGATTTTTTGTGGTTATATGTGAAAGATACTAATTTGGTTTCTTGTTGTGCACAGTCCCATCTTTAATGGAAAACTGAAGACAGATAGATGCATTATGGGACCTCTAGAATGTGTGCTGAAAACTGCCTTTAAAAAAGTAATCATAGAAACATATTTTTATTGGGTTTTTTCCCCCATTATTTCAGGAACTCTTCCTAAAAGTTGTTTCAGAAGGAGAAGTTCATGACCTTTACCATTTCATGGGATGGATTAATCCAATTTCATTCCTTCCCTCTTTTTATGATCAACTTTTGTCTGCACTTTCTAGTATAGTGAGCATCTTTAAATGTTGATCTTTATTTTGCAACATAATTACAAACTTGTTTAAGAAATTAGAAGATTTAAAGTTGGAGTTAACTAAGGTACAAGATTTCTACTTCTGCTTCTTCTGCCTCTATAATTCATAAAACTTTTTAGATTGTTCCTGTGGGGAAGTGTTTTATTAAGGTGCAATTACCAACAGAAGCACAGGTTCTTCCATTTCTTGACATTTACCTTTCATCATTCATCATTCTGTGATGATTTATAGTAATGTTTTGGAGTGAACAAATAAGGAAATTTCCCTCTCTCTTTTTCTTGCCTATGTCTAGGCCAGGAGAGATTCTTATCTTTTCCACAGGAAAAAATCAACTAAGTACATAGTCGTATTCATTAGCCTTTAATGAAGCACTGGGGTTGGGAGTTTAATATTCTAAAGAAATCTTTATTCATGTATAAGACACAGTTCATTTAAGGTTATGGAACTTCTTTTTAAGTGTTTTATAAAGCAATCATCTATGGAAAAAGACAACCTGATCATGCTTGCTCAATTCCGAAGGTTTGGTTTATTCCATTCTTGTGTTGATGGTTGTAACACCAAGCAGCACCTTCAGTAAAAACTGCAGCTCCAGCTACTGAAATATTTTCATTGTACAGCTTTTTAAGTAGACTAATTGATTCAGAAAGTTGCAGTGGTACTTTATTTTCATTTTAGGTAGGCTGGGTGAGATAGAGAACTCAATAACAAGTAGGCTGTGAACGTTCTTAATCATGTTCTTTCATTAGTACTCAAACAGCAGTGCTTATAGCAGAAGTTGTCCTCATATATTTCAGAAAAGAGTAAATGTGCTTGCTTCAGTGCCTTCACATTGACCTCTAATGTGTAAAATGATGCTTATAACCTTCAGTGAATATAATTTTGCAATATAATTTGATCTTTTGTGTTGTGTGCAAACGCATTTTTCAGTATGCATTTTCCTCTTAAATGAGGACATTGATATGCTGTGGAGATTTCTGGAAACATTTGTTCCACACTCAGCGTGAATTGGTTCCACACACTGTGTAAAAGTTCCTTCAGAGTTGTATTGAAGTAATCACAGGAAAATTTTTGTCTGTCAAATGAGTGTGAATTTAGTTTATAACTTGCTAACAAAAAGACAAGTCACATTTCAGCTTATAAATATGAAATACACTTCTAAACCTTTAGCTGTGATTTCCTGACACATACAGTTAGCAAAGACAGTGTCTTACATTTCTCTAGGATTTAAATGTAATTGAGGATAGAAACTTTACTCAGACTTAAAAAATGTCACATGTGAAGTTTAGTACTTTCACAAAGTACTGCATGCATATTTAACCACTGAAAAAATATTTTAGAGGTGGGTTAGGAGTTCCAAGTGGCCAAAGTTGATCCGAATTAAGAAACTGCAAGAGCAGGGACTTCAGTTTCTGTTGGTGAAGAGCATTTCTCCAGTGTTGATTCTTAAAATGCAAGAGAGCATAATAAAGAATCAGACAGATGAAAAAATTATTTATTTAGATTTTTTTAAATTTCATTCAGTATTTCAAGCACTATACAAAGGAGGCAGCGACGGAGAGCTTTTTTCTATGGATGTTTCATGGGGAAGAGCAAAGAAGTGTATCTTGGTTTAGTTCTTGTTGGGTGGACCTTACCTTAACAAAACTACCACAGCTGTTGTTCTCAGCCATCGTTGTTAATTGTTTTGAAGATCCATGAGGACACATCCTTTGCTTCCTGCAGAAATTGAGCTGGAGCTCACTGAAGTCAATGTCAGCCTTCCCATTGACTTCAGTAGCATTTGGATCAAAGCTCTGGTTTGAGGCTTGTAGCAGACTGGCTGAGAAAGGAGGAGAATTAGAGTGTTACCATCTGTTCAGTACAAAAGTAATTCCCTGACTTTCCAGTTGCATTAATTTGGAACTTCTCATAGGCACTCCTTTTTTTTAATAATGTCTTTATTTGATGTAATTATTGATGGTGGAGTGTAATTTATGATGTAATACTAGAAAATAAAAATAACAGCAAAACAATTTAATTGAGACAAGGCTGTGCGCCCACAATGTGAAGGTTTCAGTGTAGGAAACTGGATTCTTCCCTTCATCGAAAATATTTTTGCGTATCCTAGAAATATTTCTTAAGTTACCAGTTACATTAAAAAGCAGCTTTGAGGTAGATTGATATCGAGGCATGTCTATTTGCCAGTTCCATGGAATTACAGCATTAATGTTATTGACATCATGCCATGACTGTGCTACAACAGCTTTTTTACTTTAACTTGTTTGTGTTCAAAGTTGCAAGTGGACAGGAAGTGAATTATTTCTTTTTCAGCCAAATTATTTCTTTTTCAGCCAAAGGATGCAGTTGCAGGGTGCTCTTAAGGTTGTTCATAGGATGGGATTTCTTGGAAAGTTTTTTGTGTTCTTGTTTGTCTTCCTGAGCAAGAGAAAACAGTGAAGTTTTTTGCAAGATAAGCTTGTCTCTGCATCCTACCTGAGTGTACCACAGCTCTTCTGAACTTCACCACACCACACCAGCATGACGTGAGTCAGGCTGCTGGGAGGGAGTTGTGTTCCTGCTGGTGGTTAGATCCCGGAACACTTGGGCAGTTCCTGTGAAACAGCCCAGGGCAGGTCGTGTTGACACTGCTGATAGGCAGTACTGTGTACTTTGTGGCTGTGAGCAGTGTGGGTTACAGACAGCGCTGTGGGGAGGCTGCACAGAGAGGAAAGTGCAGCTGCAGTCCCTGGGGGTGCTGAGCTCACTGAGATGCAGGAGCTGAGCTCCTCTGTGGCTGTCAGATTTCCACTGCCTGCATGGAGAGCAGGAGAACATGAGCTCAGATGTAGGTGGCTGCCATCATTCATGTGTATCCACATCCACAGGAAGACTTGTGCAAGTCCAAAGGCAGTGTGTATTCCAGCTGCCTGAGAATGATACATATTTTGGTCTTATCCCACTGACATCGTAGTCTAAAATTTAGCTAAAATCTCTGCAGTTACTGGTACAAAGTCAGTGTATCTACTGTCTTGCTAAAACCTGTGTTGGTGTTTACAGGCAGATTTGGAGGGAAATTCAGTAACTGGAAGAAAGATTGATTTGGTTTTGGTCATAAATTTGGCAGAGAATGGAAAGTCTCCAAGAGGCAAAATTCACCACTAGCTTCCATCACAGGAGTGCTGAGCTGGATGTGTATTTGACTGGGCTCAGCGTGGTCATTATTAATTAATCTACAAAGGCAGTGAGCAATATTGTTGTTGGTCAAACAGTTTTATATTTGCAAATGAGGAGTAAGCAGGTGAAGATGCAGATGAAGAAGGGAAGCAAGCAGAAGAGAAGCCAAGGAATAGAGAGAGGGATGTTAAAATGTGGATGTTTAAAGGATGGAATAAGAAATTAAATTTTCAGAACAGGAGATCAGAAATGGAAATTAGTGAGTTATATATGATCTGTAAAGATGTAAATTTAAGATTAAATGGAGTTTCTTTTTCTCTTGGAAGAAACAGTCAGTTGCAGCAGCAAACCTGAGATGTTCAGTGGATCAGTTTGAGGCATGAGACAATGAAGGAAGATGACTAGAAGGATAAGGGATTTGCAAAATAAAACTACTAACTCATTCTTTCAGGCCAAAGCTGTGGCAAAAAAAAAAATGGAGTCAAGAAATGCATATACACTATGAGAAACTGCTCTGGGAATAGAAAGGATTTATTTCTTGTAATGTAAGGGTTGGGAATCATCTTACTAAATGTAATTAATTGAGCTAATCACTCTAGGCTCCTTTTAAACCTGTTTCTAGTATATAAAATTGAATTAATTTTACCCAACTGTACATATCTATTGCAGGTCAGATAAATGTCTCCCTGAGTGCAGCTATTGCTTTCCACTTAGTATTATCTTAATACATTTCCCAGGCTAGGGCGAGTATCTGTAAATACCTACATGGTGGGTGCTGCACTCCAGCTCTTCAAAAACCAGGTTAAATTGGGGATAGCTAAACACATTTGGAGAGTGATTCACAGTGATTCCCCCATCTTTCCCCAGCAGGAGGGACTAATGAAGTAGCTTAAACTAAAGTTAGTTTGCTTGAGGATCACCAGCTACGTTTCTTCAAAACCTTTCTGAGTTCTGTAGGTCTTGCCAGAGCTGTTTAGGGAGGTTCTGTGAGTATCAGGCAGCTTTGTCACATAAGGGACTGAAGTGAGGTGGCTGATGGATATTTGTAATACTTGAAAGAAATTCCTCTGGGAAAATCAGACTCTGGTAATTGCAAACAAGTGGAGGTGACCTCCAAATGAGACAGGGGAGAATGAGCAAGCAAAGGGTAAAAAACAGGTAAATGGGCAGGAGATCTGCAGGCAAGACAGAGAAAAAGGTTGGGGAGTCTGGAATTGGAGAGCTGAAGGAAGGGGACCATGAAGACAGGAGTTATGGACAGTCAAGTGAAAGCATGGAGAGATTGGCTGTTAATGTGTGCATACATTAATGAGCTTTCTTAAGGGAGTTTTAGGGCCTTTATTTGTGGGTGGTGGAAGGGCTCTATATCTACCTCAATCACTCCATAGTGTCAATACATTACTGCATTCCCAGTAAGAGTTTGCCATTCAGAACAGCTGTACTCATACAACATTTAGGGACATTTATTTCTAAAAAGATTAGAGGAACTTAACTTTATAGACTTTATTCTTTTTGATAAGGAATTTCTTGAGAAGTAGCTAAGTAAATTACTGCATCTTACTGTGGTTTTTTCCCCCTGTAGTTTGTTTCAGCAAATGGTACTTAAATACCAAACATAGTTTGTTGATACACAGTCTCTGTGGACAGAGAGTTAGTGCTTACAGTGCCTACCTATTTTGCTTCCAAGTAACACATTGATCAAACAAGCTGTTTTTACATGTAAAATGAGTAAGTAGAAGTTTTATGGGAAGTACAGCTGGTTGTAGTGGGTGTAAGGTCTCTTCTTTCAGCAGCATGCAATGATGGTTACATAAGCTTGAAATCACAGCCAGCAAGCACAAGGTAATGTGCAGAGATAGATGCCTCCCAAAATGTCACATATTTCCAGATATCCTCATAGAAGACAGTGCAGTGGGGACCAAACACTACATACTGCAGTGAACTTACCAAGTTCAACAAAACTCAGGAGATATCCAGATACCTGTAACCCCCCCTATTTTACTCCCTCTTCCCCAGTGAATCTTTGTTCTGTCAAATTTGAACCTCAACATAAGTACCTTATGAAAATGTGGATGCTGAATGAGATGTTTTGAATTTCTTGTGCACAGAAATCTTCTCACATTATTCTGCAGGAGATAATTACCTGTCTGTGGCTGCCCTAAGAGGGGTAAAGGCATTATAACCTCTTCTTACTATTCTTCTCTGCACCAAGAGCAGAAGTTGTCTTTTGTCTACAACTTTTTTAGTTGATTGATACAACTCAGTTAAAGTCAGAGCAGTTGTTTCAGGCAACAACTTTACTTCACCTGGAAGGTCATGCCTGGTCTTAAGGCCTGAGGAGGAGTTTTTGTGTTAAGCAATTGTCTGTGTTTTTTTCAATGACTACCACCAGCCTGCAGCTCTGCAGTACAGAATGGCAGTAACAAAATTTTATGCTATTCCTGACAGTTACTGTTGATCTTGCTTTTGTAAAGGATATTGGTTTGGATGAAATATATATTAAAAAAATGGGCCTAAACCACAGCTTTGCTCACAAGCAGTGAAACCAGCCGTGGTATTAGTGCTGGTGTCCATGACAAGGCAATAGGGAGATGGGTTTTGGGGGTAGGATTAGTTTATGCCACCATTTCTCTTAAGATCTCAAAGGCAGGAAATCTTGACTTGTGTCTGTGTAAAAGTCTCCTGTTAATCTGGCCTCTCTTACAGAGGAGATTTGTGAGTCAGACATCACAATGTATTTGCACTTTAGTGCTGAATTTAAAAAATAGCATCAAAGGTTATAGGCCTTGATTAATGTGGATAAATCACCACCAAATAATGTGAATGTCTATTCTATTTTTTGAAGAATGCATACATTATTGTTTATTTCTCTTAGAAAAATGGTTTGTTATAATTTAAATTTGTAGTGTAGAATATATATAAAATACTTAAGTTTGAGCTTTATTTGATATCTGATATGGTAGGTATTAACTATCAAATACCTTCAGTGAGAAATACCTCAAATACCTCATGAAATCTTCCTTCCTCTTCCAGATTTCAGCAAAAGTCAGCAGTCTCAGTATTTAGTCAGTCAGTGCCTTACTCAAACGAGCAAAATCTTCCACCAAGCCTCTTCTGAGACCTGGCCACCCCTCCCAGCCCAGCTTCTTAGCTAACAGTGGCTCTTATCTTCATTGCATAATCTGTGCATTATGCAACTCCTTCCATTTGTTGGAGATGGCTGCACTCACTGGTGACTACCCAAATTCTTACTTTATTGTCCTAAAGGAAGAAAAAAAGGAGGGGAGAAGGAACTTTGGGAATTAGTCATCTGCCAGGACTGTTTGGAGATAACTGAATATTAATGAAAAGATACCAAGCTAAATATCATCAAGTATTTAGGTAGGTCACCTTGGAAGTAGTGACATAGTTGACAGACCTAACTCCACCCCAAATATTTTTCAGTGCAGAGTATTCATTAAATTTTGATTGTTGCTTGGTCTATATTTAAGAAGTATCTGTTTGGCTATGTGTGTTTTGTTTTGCTCCTTTTTTTTTCTTTTTCCACTTAAAAACTGGGGTCAGGTTTGTCTTGCCTCAATTTTAAAGTTGTTAAAATATTTTTGTGAGTACTACCTACCTGGAAATTTATTTCAGTTAACTAGGTCAACTCATAATTACAATTTACCAACATATGTTAGATGCAGGGGATGAATTCCAAGGACAAAAAACAGCTATAAAAATTGCATATACAGAATAAATATGACAAATGAAAACTGAAATTTTGCAGGAAAACCCAAAGTTAACTGATGCTATCTGGTGAATTTCCATCATAAGAGCTGCAGAAAAATAAAACAATCATGTTCTTTGGAAGCAATCACTCACACTTTCAGACAATATAAAATTTGTAATGCTATAATCAAGTGGTATTTGAAGAGCAGAATGAGAAGGTTGTTTTAGGACTATATGTGCTGGGTTTTATGCTGCCCGACAAAGATCTAGGGATGAGGGTGGGTTATTTTCTGTCCATTTGCTTTTGTTTCTCTGAGTAACACCTGCTCTAATGAGTTTGTAATCTGAAAGTAAATAACTGAGCAGGGAGGAGGAAATGGACACAACACACAGGCTTGAGAATAAGCAGCTGTCAAATGGCTGCTGTTTCAGAAAGTGGAACACACAGCTTTGATGGAGGATCTGATTCAGCTTGAATGAAAGAACTGATCACACCCAATTGTCAAACTTTCCTCATTGAAGAATTGCTTGGGAGAATTCTAGAACAATATGTTATCCTCTTCAGGTTATGGAACTGTTTTCACAGTTTAGGAGGTAGGGAAGAGCTCTGAAAGGATCAGCTACTCACTACACAGGCTGTAAAAGGAGTGGATTTGTGCTTCTTCCTCTTAACTTTAAGGAGGCCCATGCCAGAGAGTCTAAATTAAAGAGCAATGTATTAAAGGGGGTGATCTTCACCTAAGTCTGCATGAAACTACCAAAATCTGAACTTATGTTTCATATGTTTGGCCACCTAACACTCTTGTCATTCATTGTCTTTCTTTTTGTCCATCTGGAATTAGAATAGTGTCAACTTGCTTTCAGATGAAAACTCATCTCTGCAGAAGGAGACTCTGCTATCACGAGAGGCACATAAGATAGAACCTTTAATGAGTATTTTCACCAGTTTTCCTGGATTTGTTTCTGTGTTTGTGTAAATTAGAGGAGTTACAGATTCAGTTCCTTTGATGCCACTGGTATTAGTCCAGGGTTCCTGGATTTGAGGGGATTTAAGACATCAAATATTTAAACAGGACCTGCCTGATTTTATAGAATATGTTTAGCTTTATTTAAGACAAAGAATTACCAAATAAATATTTGAACATTTTCTTTCTAGTCAAATTTCCATTGTCTCTGTTGCAGTCTGGAAGATAGACTTGGTTCAGGAGCTCCCATGTTTTCCTTCTTTTTGACAAAGATACTCTGCCTAATTCTTCTCAGAGTGGGGAATTCTTGCCAGATGATGGGCTTTGGTGGTTTGATGGAGTTCCATTTCACAACCCTGATCCTATAGAATGGAGTGTGAGTGTTACCTTGTGTGGGAATGTCACTCTGGGAAACAGAGGGCACTGTTCTGCTGCCCACACCTAAATCACTCCCCAAGCTTAGACAATGTTCGTGATCAAATGAAAAGCAAGTGTTCTACTCTATGCAGAGTTCAGTAAAAGAACTATTATAAAAAGGGATAGGTGCAGAGAAAGATCATGTAACATTCCATAACCTGTAATCTTTACCAGGGTGTCAGAGTAATTATCAGAATGCTTAATTATCTTTCCCAAAGAGATTTTTTTGGTCAAGTCTCATCCCCCAAAATGCATATGGACTTTACATGAAGAACCTACCTTTCTGCTGTGGTTTCTCTTGGGAGAAGGCTCATTCATACCTGGGGTTTCCACCCACCTTCCAGCCCTTCAGCTGCTCTCAGCTGTGCTAACAGAACTCTGTTTGACCAGCTTCGTCATTCCCATGGAACTTTTGGAAAGTCCTTCCCAGCTGCACATACGTCAACTAAACACCAGTTTGAAAAAAAAACAACCAACAAAACAAAAAAAAAAAAAGAATCCCCAGAACCATTTACAGATTGCTGACTCTTCCTGAACAGGCATTATTAAGCTGGGAATCAGAGTTCTTTAATATTATCTGTTATGTTGGAGTCAGTATGCCACAGTTTTTTTTTCCTAGTCTTTGTAAGTAAAAGTGGAACTGGCAGCTCTGTTGGAAATAGATTGATTCCAGTTTCTTACCTCTTCTTCATTCCACAGTATCTTACATTATATTTATCCATAATTTATTTTTAGTCACATTTCATTTGTGAATAATGTGTGCCAGGTATTATGATTTCTTTTTCACTTCATAAATCAAAGGAGAGCTATTTCTGTAATAGTTTATTACCTGAAAGCTGTGATTAAGTCTGTCTGTTTAATTTTGGTACTGATCGCCAATGCAAAGAATTAACTATAAGCCCAACTATAAGTAAATGCTGTTGTCACTTAGTAAACATGAGTGTTCACCCTTTATGCTTTCAGCATGGAAAAATACAGATCACAGCAGTTTTGATTAATCTTTGAATTTTTGTAAAATCCAGACCTTTATTTCACTCATTTAGTTGGTAATTGAGCACTTTGATTTTACACACTAGAAAAACTTGTAATTCAAACTTCACAGTGCTCTGACTTGTGTACATCTTCAAAGAATTCATTGCATTTCCAAGTGAAATAGAACAGGGTTTCTAAAATGGGACTAGTTAGAAATTCCTAAAATTGCCCTGAATCTGCTGTTTGGAGTGTCTTGTGCAATAAGAATACTTTGTGTTATTCACTTACTTTTTAAAATTTGATATGGCACAAATCTAGATGAGCTAGAAGGTTTGGTTTTCATTCTTCTCCAATGAGTAGGTGTCTGCTGACATCCAGGAGGGACTGTAAAACCCACGTTTGGGAAGATACAAATGAACTGAATATTTCTCTGAAACCAGATTGGTGCCAAAAAATCCACTAACTTTGCATGCATGCTTTACAACTGCATGAAAACTGAAGGAGGTTATTCCTCCTTTTCCAGAGATGGTCCTCAGTTTGCATATTGCCAACACTTCCCCAGAAGAATGACTTCAGCTCTGGACCTTACCTTACAGACCAGTGAGATAATTACGCAGTTACAGAAAAAATAAATATAAATTCCTGTCAGAATCCCCAGGTGCCTCATGAATGATTTTTGTACTCACTCTGCAATTTCTCAGTTCATATATTATCTGTGTGTAGTTATTCTCCATATGTGACAAATTGGAATTAGCTTTTTATTCCTGGTTTCATCTCAGGAGGTGAAAGCTTATTTCTGCAAATATATCTTTTTGCAAATGTAAGCTTTTTTTTTTAAATGAAGATGATAAGTTGCTCTAGGATAAAAAAATTATTAGGGAATTTTCCTTAGGGACCATTGAGAACTCTGTCCTCACAAGAGAGACTACTGGGTGGCTAAGGGGAAAGAAAGTAGGACAGACCACAGCAAGTGAGAAGTCATTATGGAAATAGATAAAAATTTTAGTTCACCTTTTCTGTTCCATCCTTACCCATGCTGAATATGAACTGGATTCCTCTGAAGAGCTTGACTGTGCTTTTTAACTTGACCTAGAACTCTCTTAAGACAGTGTTTAAATTTAAAGGGCTTGTTGGGAATATGTTACTGTAGCATCAGAAAAGTAATATTTTTCAGATTTGACAAAAAAGCTTTAGTCTCCTTCTTAACTGTGTCTTCCAGATTTCACAGTATGAATTTTTTTCAAAGTCACATATGGTATTTGTTGGATGAATTACCAATAAATAGTCAAGTAGTGCAAAGACAAAAAGGATGATTTCAGATAGTGATTTTTTAAAAATAATGTTTGCTACAGTAATATATTGCTACCTCATATTATGAGGCTTTAAAATGTTAATAAAGTGGTTATTCCTGTTTTTTCATGGATTTGCTGAGAGGCACTGTTGGTGCCAAGGCTGGTATGAGGCCTGGCAGATCTGAGGATACTCCACAGTGATGGATGGCTGGCAGCTGGGAAGGTCACACCAGTGTTCATATTATATTCTTACCTTCTTTCCCTCAGCAAAAGCTACTGGTTCCTGTCAGAGGATGATTTCAGTTTAATCTGATTTGATTCTTTGTATGGTTTGCCTGTTTTGGCAGGAGCAAACTGAGTAAGCACAAATAGCAGCCCTGAATAATGCTTGGGTTCCCTGACAGACTGATGGAGCCAGGAAACTGCAGTGCTGAGGGTATTCTGAAAAATAATAGAACAGTTCTGAAGTGGACAAAGATTCTAGGTGCAGGTATTCAGAAACTTTCCTTAGAAGAGAAGGAAATATTCACAGTAACCGTGAACCAAAAATTATGTTGGTATTTGCTCATCAGGCCCTGAATGAGAAATATTTAATGAGAATCAAAATTCCATGGATTTTTGCTACTGAGCTCCTAATGCAGTGCTAAGTGTGAGCAGAAAATACAGTAGTTAAATGAGTTTTTTATAACTGTGTTCTGGCCAGAATTTCTGTATTAAAGTGCTCCCACTGGGTGCCCATAGCCATGGAAAGTGTGTAATTAACTCTGGTGAGAGAAAAAGCCATGTATTTGCATTGTACATTGGATTTCAGTCCAGATAAGAAAATGTGAATGGCAAAATGTTACATCAAGGCAGGACACACAGGGTATTATGGTCTGCTGAGCTGGATCATTGTACCCAGCTGAGCCAGGCCTCCCCTGCATCCTCCTGCCTCTGCTCTCAGACTGTGGCAGTTCTGTATTCACCAGCTGGAGTAAGCAGGTTTAAGTGGGATTTCAAGGTGGCCTCCAGCTGCTTTCTTGCTCTAGGTGGTGGGAAGGAACAGAATTGAGATTTGTTTTACTTCTTGGGTGTGAAATAATAAAAGTGCATTTTTGTGCGTGACATCTGTGTGAGAGGGAAGATTAAAGTGCAAGCGTGCTCAATTTTAAGAGAAAATAGCTCAATAGAGCACTCAGAAAATAGGTAATTGAATAAAGTAGAAAGAGTACAGTAAGTGTGCTGATTTATCATGATCTTATATCAAATTGGTGGATATTATAGCCACAGCTGAACCATTTTTTTTCATTGCCTTGGTTTACTTTCACAAGTGAACAAAGTCTTAAAAAATGAGTCTGGAGACAAACAAACCAAGGATGATAATACTGATGAGAAAGGCAGTTCAGATTCAAGATCTGTTACTATTTTGTAACCTTGAAGTCACAGAGTTTAAAGAAGCATAACTTTTGAAGGCTTCTTTAAAGAAGGAAGGTGAAAGATTAAAAAAAAATTAGACTTCTTTGCTCCTTTTAATAGCACTTCTAATTATTAGAATATACATTTTAAAACAGAGCAGTTCCATTGAATCTTCCAGCTATCAGAACAGATTTGTCCTAAAACAAGCCTATAGGAATGTGTTTATCACTTTTTAAAATATTAAAATAATGAAGGAAACATTTAACTCTTCCCCCAAAATTACTACGGTGTCAGAAAATGGCAATTCCTCTAATCTCTGGCTGTTTTATGTAGGTTATTTGAGCAATGATTGTGAGTTTTTGCTTGAAGAGCAAGGGATCTCAAATTGCTCCCAATGCAGTGTGGCTGCATAGGGCTGCTGTATTTAACTTCTTGAGCCACTGCTTTTGTGTGATCATTAGATTAAAACTCTTAGGTGTAGAACAGATACTAAATTTATGTTTTACAGAACCCAACAGAATGAAGAAATACATTATATTTTGGGATGTTTTTGTCTGTATTGTTTTTGTGGTTTTATGCTTTCATTCTTTAATTGCAGCAGAGAGTATTCCTTGAAGAGGTTTTAATTTTATCTGCTCAACATGTGGAATTTCTTCTTTATGGGAGCTTCTCATAGTGTAACATTTGTTTTTGCTTCATCTCACGGCAAAAATAAAATAGTAAATTAAAATTTATTAATGGAATAAACCACTCACAATATTATTTTTGCAGAAGGTAAAATACTGAAATATTTAAAAATTTGGGGGTTTTATGATAAAACTGCAGCCTGAACTGCAAGGTTTGTCAGCCTGAGGGCAGAGTGAAGGATTTGCCAGCCCTTGTCCTAGAAGTTTGTCCATGATGGGCAGGAGAACCCAATCTTGTCACTGGGCCACCCTTCCCTGTTCCCTGATCCAGGAGGCCACGCCCTGGAAGGAGCATTTGAAGTTCCCAAAAGTCACAAAATCAGAATAGAATCACAGAATGGTCTGGGCTGAAAGAGACCTTTGGAAGGTCACCTGGTCCAATCCCCCTGCAATGAACAGGGACATCTTTAACCATATCAGATTGCTCAGAGTCCTGTCCGACTTCTTTCTTTTATCTAAAGTCCCACCTTTCACATCTGGCTCAGATGCATTGTAGTGTTAAATTTAACTCTAATTAAATATTTTGATTTTATGTGTTTCATTAGAACTATATTGTAGAAACTCCTTTTTTTTTTTTGAGAACTACAATTTTCTTTTAAAGATATCTTGATAGTCTCTGTCAGCTTCAGTTTATATAAGGATCAGAATGTTCAGAAAAGTCAATTGATTTTGTTAAAAATCCAAAAAACCCAAAATAAAGCAATATTTTAATTTTTCTCACACAAGAGCAGACGTGAGTGAAATTTTCATGAAAATGATGGGGATTTTATTTCTGCTTTTCAAGGTGTCTGCCACCTGGTCTGTTTTTTTTAATACCAGGATAAGAAATCCTGGTTTCAATTGTCTTCAAGGAATATGTTGATTTTACTAAAAAATAGTGTGGTTTTATGTGCTTTCAAAAGCTCCAGCTTTTACAAAATATCACAAAATGTGTAGATCTGTCCTCTGGTGAGAATTACAGCAAAATGGGTTCTGCACAATTTTTCAATTATTTTCTAATCCCAGGCAGACTGGAACCTACACTTGTGACAAACCTCATGGGCAACACCAGCATATGTTGCCAAATTCCTTTTCAACTCTAGCAATTCAGTAATCTCTCAGAAATAAGACTGTGTTAGATATTTAAAAACTTGATTTTTTTTTTCTCAAATTGCTTTTGATAAGAAACATTTCAATTTTTTTTTTTTTTTTTTTGAGAAAACTCACTGGATTGTTAGTTGTGTGGTGTGGGATTCATCTTATTTCAGATCTCTGGAGCTGAGTCAGTCCCTCTGTGCCTTTTATAGTCACTGAAGGGGAAGAGGTGCTCATGGACATGTTTGATCTGACCTATTTTACGTGTCTGCGTCAGGAGGAGATGAGTGATGCTCCAGGAACATTTGGCAAACTGACTCCATTTCCTTCAACTGCAGAAGCAGCAGAGTGTGAGCAAAGGCTGTGTTAGAGGAATACAGAGGAGTACGAGCTCCCATCCAAACTTTCTGAAATATCTCTGTGAAGTTTTTTAAACTTCAGATCTGCATCTTAACTTCAAATGGGATAGATTCCAAATCCTTTGTCTAAAGAGTACTTTGTAGGGCTAAGGTTTATAATCTTTAGTGGTGTCTTTGTTACACCTAAAAACATATCATGTAGAAGGTAAATACATTCTCATGCAAAGTTTTTAAAACTAAGAGAATCACAGTAACAGGAACTCTTTAGGAGGATAGCACTGTCTTCCTTCTCTTGAAGCACATTTTGGCTCTACAGTAATTGAGTATGTTGTGATTTGAGATTAAATGATATTTTTGAAAAGTAAGTTATTTTGACTTCTTTTAAAAGTAATCTTCTTGTTCGTAAATAAATTCTTAGGTTGAAATAAGCAATGAAAATGTAATAAGCAATAAGCAATCACCAACTTTAAATTGAAAAGATGCAGTTAGATTCCAGTTTGTTCCTAAGCTCAAAAAAATTTTGGCCATGGTATATAATCATGCAAATATACCAGCACAGACACACTTGGCTGCAAATACATTCCTTCCTTCTACTGTATAACAAGTTTCATAATTTTTGATGATTATTTACTTTATCATGCTTTGCTCATATTTAGCATAATTTTTCCCCAGTACTAACTTATCTTGGGTTACTCTAAAAAGTTCAGAAATACATTTTAAGGATTTTTCTTTCACCTATGCTTATTAGAAAACCAACCTGTCTTTAATCTGATGCAGACTGCTCTGTATATAGAAACACTGCATTTTTTTCAAATACCTATTGTGAACTATATAGTGCTTATTTATTTTATGTTGCCACCCAACATGTTGGAAACTTTAAATCTCTGAAAAGATGTACATCCAGCCTGAAGGGGTTGATAAATTAGGTAGGATGTATTATTAATGCAAGGATTTAGAGGCTGCATAAATTAATAGGAGTGTAAATATGGTTAACAATATGCTGGTGACATCAACTTAATTTGACAGTGAACTGTTTTCTGTAGTGTAGTAAGAAGAAAAATATTTAAGTCACTGAAGAAAGAGCAATATTGTCACTGTGGGATGAAAATCCACTTGCACCAGGCCTGAGGGGCTGAAATGTCTATGGATATGGGTAGGGAAGGATTGAGACCTGTTCACACACAGGGACATCTGTGCAGGCCATGACAATCCTGAGGAACTGAGTTTTAAGATGAGCAGTAATAAACAGAGGAGAAGTAGTAACTTGGTTCAGAAAGGGAACTCCAAATATATTAAGAGGAAGGCAACAGCAAATGAGAGTACAATGAGTTGGAGGGCTCAAGTTATTTGACTGGAGAGGTGGGGGTGATGAGAGAAGGGAGAAATATTAGGAAGCAGATTGTGAAGGGCTTTGAATGTCAAGTGGCCATACAACAGGATTTGATTCCTGTTTCCTGCTATGTGACATTAGGCAAATCATGACATTTCTCTGGTTTTTATGAGTTGAAAATGTGGATAATGCTTGCATACCAAGTAGGAAACTGTGGTGAGAGCTCTGATCTTGGTGCAGTGTAAATGAGAGATTTAATTTACTAATTTTTAAAAATTCTTAAATGAACACGGTGATGTAAAAACATTAGATTCACACTTTCCTTGAACTTACTTTTTGTAGTACTCATTAACATATTTTTCTGTAATCAAGATTTCTGCAGAGCTTGATTTCTGTATACAAAGCTTTTTATTTATGGAAAGCAAGTTTCTACAAGGTGATTTTCTTTCTTATCTGTAGCCATATTGAATAACTAACGAGGAAGTGTCCTTCTCTTTGTACTTCATAATCCTAAACTTTTTTTTTTTTTAAACATAGGTAGGATATGATACTGTTACTAACTGTTAAATTTAGTGTCCCCATTCATTACATAAGAGAAATATGTCCAGTACAATTGCCAGCTATAGAAGCAATCCTTGTATGTATTGATTTTATTTTCCAAATAAAAACTTACCACGTAAGATGTGCTCAGAGTGGTGCAGCTTGTAAAAGAAAAATATAGTACTGCAGAGAAACTACAGTGTTCTGGAGGGAATACTTGGTTTTACACAGGCATTCCTTTTCTTGAAGTTTAAAAAATACTGAGAATTGAATCTATTTGAAGTTCAAGAGTTGTCATTATATCCATGATGATCTCATGCAATATTTTCTCTAAGAATTCCTGTCCTCCATGTCCAGCTGGCTATAGTACCATGTCTCTCATGCTGGTAGATGATGACCAAAGCTGGATTTTATCTCCTTTCACTGCCTCTCATCTGGATTTCAGTAGGGTAATACACTGTGGTTTAAAGTTACCATTCTTTAATAAAGGGTTGCTCATCCAGAAAAAGGCACTGGGTGAATTCAGCAACACAGGCAGAGGTGAGTTGGATTCTGTTTTGAACACTGATTTCCTGCAGATTAAACTCAAAGCATACATACACCCTTGTCTGAGAGAAATTCACACAGAAAGAGAGCAACAGAGAGAAAACTTCAAAAAGTTATGTATTAGTCATGTCAATTGCACATGTCAATGCGCTGGAAAACAGTTGGATATGACAGCAATCCAAAAACACTTAATGACAAAAAGTTCTTTATAAAAATACCGTGGAGCTCATGTTTGAAGATGGTAATAATTTTATTGACATTTGAGAAAACTTATCTTTTCTAAAGTTAACATTTTATGCAAAATGATTGAGAGATGTGGAGAAAAACCTATATCTGAATGAGTCAGTTTGTGGGTTGTTGAGTCAGTTGGTGGCTTAGGTAAATTAAAATGAAAATAATTTTTCTTTCTCTTGGTATTTGGGTATTTCTCTCATCTGCAGTAAGTAAAAAATTTGCTGCTAATATTACTTGTATTTTTATTGAAATTATACTTACGGTTGAGTATGACTGGGGAAGCAAAATGCATCCCACTGTAGGTTAAGATCAAGTTCATGACCACCTAAGGAGTCTGAATATACATAATTTGATGGGACCTGATGAGATGCGTCTCAGAGTCTTGAGGGATTTGGGTGATGTAGTTGCCAAGCCACTCTCTGTGATACTTGAAAAGTCATGGCAGTCAAGTGAAGTCCCAGGTGTCTGGAAAAAGGTAACCCATGTTAAAAAAGGGTAGAAAGCAGGACCCTGGGAACTCTCAGCCTGTGCCTGGGAAGATCATGGAGCAGATCCTCCTGGCAGATGTGCTAAGGCACAGGGGGACAGGGAGGTGATTTGGGATAACCAGCATGGCTTTGCCAAGGGCAAGTCCTGCCTGACAGCTCTAGTGGCCTTCTGTGATGGGCTGATTCCCTCAGAGGGCAAGGGAAGGGCTGCAGATGCCATTATTTGGGGTGCCATAAAGCCTTTGACACCGTCCCTCACAACACCCTTCCCTCTAAACTGGAGAGAGAAGGATTTCTCTCTCCAGAGCTGTGTGGACTGTCCAGTGAGGAGGGATTTGGTTGGATGGTTGCATCCAGAGGTTAGGGGTCAGTGGTTGAGATCCTGATGGACATCAGTAACTGGTGGTGCCCCCAGGGATCTGTTCTGGGGCCAGTGTCACTCAATGTCTTCCCCAATGACACAGGCAGTGGGACTGAATGCACCCTCAGCACGTTCACAGATGGCACCAAGCTGAGTGATGGGCTTGACCTCCCTGAGGGATGGGATCCATCCAGAGGGACCTGGACAACCTCAAGAAGTGGCCCATGGGGATCTCATGAGGTTTAATAAGATCAAGTGCAAGGTGCTGCACCTGGTTTGGGGCAGCCCCTGTTATCAACACAGGCTGTGGGGTGAAGGGATTGGGAGCAGCCCTGCTCAGAAGGGCTTTTGGGTGCAGGTGGGTGAGGCTGAACATGAGCCAGCCATGGCACCACAGCCCAGAAATCCAAACGTGTCCTGGGCTGCATCCAGAGCCCCGTGGGCAGCAGGGGAGGGAGGGGATTCTGTCCGCTCCAGTGAGACCCCACCTGCAGGGCTGCAGCCAGCTTTGGAGTCCCCAAAATAAGAAGGGCGTGAAACTGTTGGAAGGAATCCAGAGAACCAGAAAGATCAGAGGGCTGGATCAGCTCTCCTGTGAGGAAAGGCTGAGAAAGTTGGGAGTGTTCAGCTTTGGGGAGATTATATAGAAGCATCCCAGTACCTGAAGAAGGGTCTATAGGGGAACTGGAGAGGGACTTTTTACAAGGTCATGTAGTGACAGCAGAAGGGGGAATGGCCTTAAAATGAAGAAGGGTAGATTAAGATTAGATATTAGGAAAAAATTCTTTACTCATCAGGATGGTGAGACAAGGATCAGGTTGTCCAGAGAAGTTGTGGATGTTCCATCCCTGGAAGTGTTCAAGGCCAGGCTGGACAGGGCTTAGAGCAACCTGATTTAGGGAAAGGTGTCCCTCCCACAGCAGGGAGGTTGAAATCTTTAAGATCCCTTCCCACCTAAACCATGCAATTATTCTGTAATTCTAAGACCCAAAACATATTTATAATATCCAATGTAATAAAATCTTTCTGTACTTATGGGAAAAGTTGGTTTTGAAACACAGAAATTCAGACTGAAAAGAGTTTGGGGGGTTTATTTGACAGCTTTGTAATTCTGGTAAAGGAAAAAAAATGTTGTATTTGTCAAGAAAAGAAGTCATAATAAGTGGTGGAAAATTTAACCTGAATCTGAATAAATTATTACTAAAAGATGCGGGCTTTAATCACTGGGAAGATAAGCCCCAAAATTATTTAAAAATTACTAAAATTAATAAAAAGTTAAAATTATTAAAAATGGGGCAGTACAATACTTTTATTCAAACAGAAATTTTGGATTTATTGCAGTGACCACTTGATGATACTTGATGACATTTCTCGATGTTTTCAATGTAGGATGTGCTCACCATGGTCTTTTCTGACCTTGATATCTCTCAGTCACTCTCATATGACAGAGTGCATTACTATGAAATGCATTGTGTACAGATTTTTTCTTCCTCATTATTCCTCTACTGTTCACGTAGTGTGAATGGAGGTACCTATTAATTCTGGAGTAAAATGATTTTATGGTGGTTTTATTATTGAAAAAAGGCAATTTTTCATAATGCTAAATAATAAAGTCTAAGAAAACCTTGCCAATCTTACCAGCATACAAAAACAAAAATGCTTATCAGCTTAAGCTAAAATCTCGATTGCAAAATGTTGTTTTATTGAATGTATTTTGTGATGGGTTGACTGTAGAAGTTGGTGTGGATGGTAATATTGTATTCATACTTTTGTCATTTATGGCTTGTAGTCTTATAAGAAAACATAGCTAAATGTTTCTTATTATTTTTGTACCAACTGCCAAAAGAAAGGATGGAGGTCCTTATATATAATAACAAAAGCTAAGTGGAAAATATTTCTTTACCTTTTGTACTATTTTGAATTGATTTTGAAGACTCGCTCATGAAACACCAAAGTACTCAAGGAACAAATCCTTGAGTAGTGAACCAGAGAAATTATTTCTTAAATAAACTGCTGTAAGACATTTTTCTACTTCTTGCTTTTTATCTGGGCAAGCCTTGGAGAATAGCTCATTTTTCCTAGAACAAGTTTGCCCTTGAGAACAGCGGTTTTCAGTTCCACCAGAACTTTATAAGGTTACTGTTTTTTATTGTTCTGTCTTAGTAATGGAGTGGCATTTCTAGTGGAGTTTCAACAGAAC
Source organism: Cisticola juncidis (assembly GCA_013400215.1). Classification (NCBI taxonomy): domain Eukaryota; kingdom Metazoa; phylum Chordata; class Aves; order Passeriformes; family Cisticolidae; genus Cisticola; species Cisticola juncidis. Next base: position 5,810,418 of record VXBR01004639.1, read on the forward strand.
AAAACTAGTTGGAGTTATGTACTATCAAGACAGTACTCACAGTACTCATGTGAGGGCATCTAGTTTTATGTTAAAAATCAGAATGAATGAACATCACCCTATCACATGTCACTTGTAGTGCTCAGTCTAAGCGGATACATTTTGGGATAGTGAAATCCTCAACAAGTGGCCATTTTCCATATATGTGTGTGCATGTACATGTATACATTATTAATACCAAACCTAGCCCAGGGTTCTCATGCTTTCATGTTCTGGTTCAGCAGTGCTCACTGCTGCTCACTGTTCTTAGATACTCTCTGCATTACAGACACCTCCACACTGAGCTCCTCTTCACAGTTCTGGTTGCAAATCACCACCAGCATTACCAAGCATCAGAGCTACCTCTGGATTCTTCTGCACTTCTCTGTTAAGTTCCCTCTGCAGTGTTTGAGGTCAGACAATCCAAATCAGCCCAGATGATTTTATGGTAAGCAGGGAGGAGGTCAGACTGAGAAAAATCTGACTAATCTGAATTTAAAATGCAGCAATAATAGCTTTTGACCCCAAAGCACTGTATGAATTTTTATTCTTTTGATGGAAAAGGGATTGTTATTGGTTTTGGCCTGATGTTTTGCTGCAGTGCAGCTTTCTATGCCTGCTTCAGCTTTTTCTGCGGTGTTTCACACTGAAGAAAGAGAATAAGAGATTGAGTCCTGTGACTTCAGGTCAGTACAGGCTCATGCCCCAGTGGGCAAAGTATCACTGGCTCATAGAGAGCTTTAGTCTTACTCACTGCCAAGCTCCACATCAAAGAAAATGAGGGCAGCAGGTGTTCCCCACACTGGATAGGGAGAAACATTGCTGAGATTATCTGCTCACATTCTGCAACTGCTGCAGAGATTTTTAGGGAGCAAGAAGAGTCTGAATTATAGTCATCTTGCAGAAATGAACAGAAAGTTTTTCAGACAGTATTTTGTCCTCTGATTTTTTTTATGACTGAGCAATAAAATTTTCATATTTTTAAGCATGACTCCTAATGACTCACCCCCTACTGCTGGCTTTAAGTTTCATACAAATGATAGGGAAAATTACTGGTAGGCAATACAATAAATAGCAAAAAAATGGCCATGACCACAGAAGCATGAAAGGATTACCTGCCCTTGTTTGAAACAGAATCTTATATGTAACAACAAAAGCATAACTAGAAAAAAAAGTGTGTTATTAAAAACATTTTCCTTGAAAATATAGGTGTTGTAGAGACAAATGGAATGGGAGTCCTTAGGAGGTGTGGTCTGATTGCACTCACCTCATGCTGTATTTTGCAAAAATAGATTACACACTTTTCAGTAGCACTACACTTAAAATTTTCATGTTGAGAGCAGGAGCAATTGTGGCTTGGATAATAAAACTGGAGATATAAAATAATTTCACTGTATTTTGCTTCCATTTTATGGTGTTGAAATTTATGGAACTTAAAATGTCAATAGGGAGATAAATTGCTAGCTTTCACTGTGAAAAAATAATAGTATGATTTTCTTATGCCAAAAGATACAGCAAGTATTGTTGAAAAGTAAGACAAGAACAGCTATTTTTGAAGCAGCAGAAGTTTCTTTTATTCCATATTCTTGCACATATTTTTTTCTAGCTATTGAATTTTTTTATGTCATAGCTATTGAAGTAATGAAGCTACTGAAATATTTCTGTCCTTTAAAAATTATCAAGAGATAAGTTGTCATAGTTAGGAGGTTCTTCCAAATAGTGTGCTGTGCTAGCATATTGTCCTAAAGAAAGGCATGTCCTTAGAGACCCAGTCTTAGTGTCTGGGCAGCTTCAGCTGGGGTGAGCTCATGGTGCCAAAGTGTCACAGCTGCTTTGCCAAAGGACAGGAAACCAAAGAGAGCCAGAAAATGATCATTGAAAGAATACATTCAATGATCACTAAGGAAGGCTGTTGCTGGTAATTGTAACTGGAGCTGCAGAGAAGGCTGTTGAGTGCCTGGTGACAGGGGACAGCTCTTGGTGATGGCCCCATGTCACCCAAACACTGACCTACCTCTGCTACTCTTGGTCAGACAGTTGTTTTATGGGGGAGATTTTTTATTTCACCTATTAAGGCTGATTCTTTAGTTTATTTTATAATATTTATTTAATTAAATTTTCCTAGCAACATCAGAAATACCAATATTTAGGAATGATTGCATGCCTTTTAGAGGGTCTTCTGTTTTAGAAACTATCACACATCACAGAGTACTTGGTGCAGCACAGGCTTATGAGGCCAGATTCACTGGCAATGTGTGTTGATTCTGGATCTGAGAGTTACCTGAAAGAGTGAGCTTTACTAAAATTTTTGTTGTGAGGCAACGCACTCTCATTTCGCACCAATGAAGGCTAAAAGCATCATGGTGGGCAGTTTGGTGTAGGAAAAGAGAGAAAAGGAGATTTAAAAAAAATGAATTATGGAAAACCTAAATTTTAAAGCAATTATATGTGGTTAAACTTATATAATTATGGGCATTTGAAAACTTTTCATGTCTATTGGTTTAGTTAACACCAGTGAATTAAATCCAAATTCTTATAAGATTTGCACACCTGCTTCCAGAATTAGAATGATCCTTGTGGTGCAACTCCCTGTGATGGAAAGCCTACGTTCTTGACAGAGGTGCCACTTCTAGAGGAGACGTTTCTCCTTCTGGTAGTAAAAATTTGAGTGACTTAACACCATGGAAAGTTATATCACTTTATTGAGAACATGAGATCACTGGAGATACAAAGTAAGACGTGAGGGTGGGACATTGTTGGAGTAAAACCCATAAATTTGAAATCTAAAATTGCTTTAGCTGAAGCATAGTAAAAGGCAGCATGGCCAGAGCAGTGTAAATTATTGGGGACTGAATTGTGACAAATTTATATCATCCTGAAACCAAATTGTTTGATTTTTAAAGATGCTTTGTTAGATGCTCTTTGAGGAAAAAATGCAAACATTTTACAAGTAAGAAAAAAAGAAATGAGGAGTTGGACTATCAAGAGGCTTTAGGCATTATTTCCAAAATAGTAAGGATGGTAAAGATGGTGCTTTCTGCTTCTCTCAGTAGACTCTTCAGCTGCTCTGTTTCATTCTGAGGTCTAAAGATGCTCAAAGCTGAGCTGGTCCTCTTGAATCTGTTCCTATGGTCTGCATGAACCAAGCAGTGAAACTGCTGCTGGTTTGGGTTGTTAGTGGAAACTTGGGGTGCAGGTCTTTTGTCTCAATGAGGCTGCAAGGACATTTTTTTCTCAAAATCTTCACATCTATCTTCTTGATAGACCTCACTGCTAAGGTGCAGTACAGCAGAGAACCCCAACCTTATTGTGATTTCTGCATCAGGACTGTTTGCAGTGTTCTGAAATTACTGAACTAGAGCTGGTCTCATGCAGCTCAGATTGGCTTGAAGTTATATCTTTGGTGAATCAATCTTCAGTGAAGCAATTTGCTTCACAAAGCAAAAAACAAGGTGAAGATTGTTGGTTTGTGGGTTGGGTTTTTTTGTTGTTGTTTTTTAATTTTTTTTTTTAACTTTTGAATTGAGGAATGAATCCATGCTTCTCATACAGGTAGTAATTCTGCCATGCAGCAAAATGATGAGATTCCAGGAGTAAGGTGTAGGAGTGCTACTCAGGTAAGACAGGAGTAGCTCATTTTTTTTCCAAGAAAGACAACTACAAGCAGCTAGAAGCAGATATTTCCATTTTTTTCACAGTAGCAGCAGTACCTATTTTTAATTGCTGGTAGTTAACCACTCCATGGGAAATGGAAAAAACCTATAACTACTAATTACAGCCTCTTCTCACCCTGCAGTCCTGGAGGATCCTGTCCTCTGCTAACAATTATGAAATCTGGCACTCCTGGATCACACTGAATATTAGGTTAAACCTAAGTACCTGTCAAGCAGTGGAGCTATCATACCCAAGACAGGCTACCAAAGGAGGGCTGCATTTCCAAAAAGTTTGAGAATTGCTGCTTTATGCACTCCTGGAGGTACAGATTGGAATGAGCTGTCAAGTGGAATTTTTCACAGACTTATTGTTGAGTTTATATAATGAGGAGAAACCTACCTGGAGAACAGGATGAAGAACGAGAAGATTAAAAGAGACATTGAGCTGCACTGGCTGGTTGCTAAGACAGTAAGAAAAAATCTGAATGAGATTTTTATACTTAGATGAAAACTCTGTATCTAGTTATTTTACAGGCTGGAATAGTAAATGTCTGAGGCTTTGGTTTGGGCTGATTTTTTTTCCTTTTTCCAAAGTTTTTACGATAAAGGGAGTAACTCAATAAAGAGTTGTTTCAGGTGGCCTTGCAGAACAAATTCCACCTTCTGCAGATATATGCAATTTTTTGATAAGCTGGTAATAAGCTGGACATATCAATTGGAGTGTGATGCCCAAGACTAAGTAAAATATTTGGTTTATAATAGATATAATACAGAGCAAGAATTTAATTGTATGAAAGTAGTATATATATACATTTTTCTTCAATAAATAGAGCACTTTTAGCTTCCAAGCAAGATTTTGCTACTCTTACAAATCCACACTCATGCTTAGCTGCAATGTTAATAGTGATTTACCATCCCTGGCTCCAACAGATGTCAATTTTCCAAGTGTAAGCAGCTCAGAAGGAGACACATATGAAGGAGACAAATAGATGTACAGTGCCTGGCTAGAGCAGTTATATCAGGTTGACTGATTCATTAACATATACTGAAAGAATTTAATATGTGGCAGTCTGAATCAGTGATTTGTAAGAGATGACAGATGTAGCCAGAAACACCTTAGTGGCTGAGGACTGAACATGGTGTTTCTGACCATCTGAAAGTGTTACAAATGTCAACAACAGGTTCTGCTTTATTTCTGCTGCACATCTTTGTTCAGTGTGCACTTGTCAATTGTTCTGATTTGTATGAAATTGCAAGTGGCCATGTACAATGTGTTTTTCTCTGCCTTCCTCTTCCTTCAGGAAACACTCATAATTCAAATATTTCCTTTCATCTTAGAGTGAGAGGCACTGGTAAAATGTAGAAAGCCAGAACTGGCAGTTTGGACTATTCATTCTCTTTTGCCTAGGGAAGGAGATCTTTAGATAGATTTTGTTAAAGCTTTATGTGTTGATTTTTTCTTTTAAGAATAACAAAAAAGTGCAAAATACAGCTTGTTGAGGTGTGAGACCTAATACAAAAGCAATGTGAGGCAGACTTCTTTGCATAGAATTTAGATTCTCACTTGAAAGGCTGAAATACCCAGAAAGTCTCCTGTGATTTAGTTTTAACTGGTTGGCAGATGTTGAATGATCTCAGCAACTGTCTTTGTTGCTATGCCATAGTAAATATGTAGCAGACTGACTGTTTATAATCTCTGTAATATGGGATTTGTCAGTCTTCCTTTATTACCTGTAAAATGGATTAGGAGAACAGTAAGATTGGACTGGTTCTCTAAGGAATGTAAGAGAGTTAACTGTCCATCCTTATTGGGGATTTTAATGAAAAATATGTCTTTAGTGATTTTATTAAAATAGCAAGACTACTGGCTCTGCTTCTATTTCTCCTAATCCAACTAGATCTTAGTATTCTCACAATGCCCACCCTTTCTAAAATTACCGGGAAATTACATTTATCTGTGGACAGAAAGTGCTGAGCATCTTACTGTAGCCTGTTTATGATTTAATGTCTGTTCTCAGTGATGCAGTAGTAATGAAGATGCAGATCAGGCTGGGCAGATAGAAAAGGTTTATTTTTCCACAGATGTAGGTTTTTCCATCTCTTATCTTTACACGTTTTTTCATTTCAGGCTTTATTAGCAGTGAGTTGAAAAGATCAACATTGACATACGTGACGCGTCTGTGATTCCAAGCTGGAAACCATTTCTAGCTTCTTTGCTGGGGAAGCACAGCTCTATTCAGCTGAAAAAGCCCTTCAAATATGTCCACTCAAATATGAAGCAGCAGTTGCATGAGAAAAGTGTGCATTTTAATGAATTGATTTTCAAACATCACATAGCAACTGGGAAAAACCACACAATTTAAAATGAAAAAGAAAAGCTGAGCTACAAAGAGCCATTAGGCTTTTCTGATCAGTTAAAATGTACACATTGTGTTGGACTTAAAGTGTATACAAGTGAAAAAAATGACTGCAGTAAAAACAACCCAGTAGACCAGTCTGGATAAATCACATAGTTAATTATAAAAGATACTCAAGATTCAGGGTTTAATTTAATCAGTGTGAATAAATCATCCCGTGGTTCTCCTCTGGAATCCAAAACAGTTTGTCTTTCTTACCCACTTCTGCTAATATGAAAAAATGCTGTTCATGAGTTAATTTATATTAACTCATGAAGTTAATATATGGCTTAGTAAGAGAACAGAAGATAATAAAACCATTTATTAGAATTAGTATAATCTATTTTGCTCTGGAAATAGAGAGTTCACAGTGAAACACCAGAGTAAAACCAGTGTTAAGACTGCCATGCAAGTGAGGACACCCTGATGTTTTTCTGGAGTGATATTCCCAGATCCATTTCTTCTGAGGTGGCAGCTGAATCCCACTGCTGGTCCCTGGCTGCAGCAGTGGCTGGGAACACAGGCCATGGCTGACAGCCATGGGAGGTAGAACATAAACTCCTTTATTTACTGAGGTATTAAGCAAACTTCGGCAATCGTTGTTAATACTTTGGACGATATCCAAGGCAGAAGACTGGAGTCCTGTTGGCTCAGGAGTATAAGGAAGCTTTCTGGAAAATTGGAGCATTAATGAAAAGCTTATCTTACATACCAGGACTTGAGCAAAAGGCCAGAGCATCTGATAGAAGTAAAGCAGCCTTCTTCTGAGAGGTTCTTTTTTTGCTGAAAGGGTTTGACTTCTTTTGGAATAAGACAGCAGAGGATTGACCCACATCTGTACTGTAATACTTTAATATCAGGTGGAAGCTTTTAAGTATGTTTGCATGGCTGTATAAAAATCAGTTACAAATATACCTAAAACCAAAATATACCACAGACATATCCCCAGCTTGGTCAATATTTTTCTTATAGTTCAAGGTAAACAGGATTTGAGGATAAGGCAGGTAAATGTTGTATCCGTAATCAAGTCTATCAAGTAATCAAGAGTGGCTGGAGGTTTTGTCAGTAATTTTCCACTTAAAAAATCAAAACCAAAAAACAATCAACTGCAAAACTCATGTGAAAATCTTGGGAATCCCATACCTTTTCCAAGCAGCCTGGAATGCTTATAGACCTTGAGTAAAACATAAGATTCATAGCTTTATATGCTGTAAAGTTGCACAAATGATTATTTTGTGTGAATGCTGGATGGAAGGCAGGTCATAAACACAATTTTGTTGCTCTTTGTATTGATGAATATTTCTCTGAAGTCCTTCTGTACCATAGGGAGATCATATACTGCTGATCTAACTTATGCAGGGTTCAGCATGGGTAAAATGAGCCTCATCTCCCCAGTAAAACTGGGCTGGTTTAAAGTTTCATTTGGTTTTATTCCGCTGCCATAGAAATCTCTGGAATATATTTATATCCTATTTAAATTAGTTGCAGTGCACTTCAGTGAACAAAGCTTTACAAAATCCCTTTACCTTACAGAGGTTCAAAATCAATAAATGCTACATGGTAAATTCCAAGATCTTCACAAAAAATATCCATGAGGATTATGCTTGTACAAGCACAGAAATACCTTAACTGCATTCCTAGAGGAATTTTCATCATATCCCTTTGTTATTTTAAAGAAGATTTTTGCTTACTTTTTCCATGCTTTCATTCTGTTGTTTTGATCATATTACATCTGTCTTTCTGTTCAGGATTTTGGCACTGCTGTCAGGTACAGGTTGCTTGAAGGGATGAAGGAATCTACACCCATTGCTAAATCCAGCCCGTTCCATGTCATACCCAGCCAGACCTGCAGCTTCCTCATTCACATGGGTTGCTTTTGTTCCTGAATCAGAAAAGATTATGGTTCTCTTATGTTGCTCTAGTTCCATTACAAGTTCACGGTGAAAGAAAAAAGGAGTTTTTACTTGCAGTTGATAATGTGGATATTGACTGTGATTTAATTTCCTTATTTTGAGATTTTAGAAAGTTAACCAGCAACTTTCTGCATGTCATCCAATTGGACTAGATGATCTTTGTTGGTCCCTACCAACTGAAATATTCTATTCTAGTCTAGTCTAGTCTAGTCTAGTCTAGTCTAGTCTAGTCTATTCATGACTGCTGAATGTGTATTTTGAGAATCAACATTAAATAAAGCAAGTTTTGAAAAGATTGATGAGGAAATCATGAGAGAGGGCAAGCCCAGACAACACAGTAAGGAGAGCAAGGATAGAGGGAAAATAGAAAGATTGTTAATAATCTACTAAAAATGTTAATATTATGACAGTATTGGAAACCATATAGCAATATCTACAAGCATTTAAGAAAAGAAATGTTGATGTATATTGTAAGATCTCATCAAAACTGAAGCAATATTTTTGCCTATGTGTGGCCTTGTGACAAAAGTTTTTTTTTATTTTAGCAGTAATGTGTTACTGACACATTTCCTTCAGACACATGAGATGCCATTATAAGCTGGAATGCACAGTAATTTATTTTCTTTGACCATACTTCTCTATAGGCAAGCTACTCCTGAGCAAAATATACTAAATCCACTGAAAATTAGCAAAATTTTTGATATTAAAATAGTTTTGGTAATCAAGTAGGTGTCAAATGAAGTGCCTTTCTGTGACTACAGTGAGAACTGGAGAGCAGTATGGCAGGAGGTGTTAATGGTAATTATCTGCTGCTGATGAAATCCTGTGCAGAACCTGCAAGCCAGTGGAGTTATAGAATCACCAATACATATGAAAGGTCTCTTCTGTATCTCATTAAATGAAAAACTGGAAGTGAACTGAGAAACTCGTTCTCAACTATGCGGCAAAACACTGATCAGAGTCTGCACTAATAAACCAAATGTCTGACCCATTGTCTGGCCCACAGTGACACACTATAGGCAATTAAAACAGGATTTATTAACTTCTGTATTTCACAGAAACTACCATTCTCATTTCTGAAAGTAGCCCAGATTGATCACTGCATTGTGGAACAAATCCAATATAAAATCAAACTCTGAATAATTTATGACAGTGCTTGTAAGCCTATATTAAAAAACTTCTCAAATGCATAAGTCCTCCAAAGGCCAGAAAAGAGTAATGAGTTTATATTTGTCTTCTTTCTGCAGTGTAGACAGATTCTTCAATGTAGAGTGAGAGACTATTCATGACTTGAAATGATAGAAATTACTTTTTAAAATAGAAAATAGCCAACCCCCCTTTTTACAATGTTCTTACAATTTTTTCCTGATTTTATCATAATTTTTGACTAAGACCAGTGGCATTCCAGCTGTTTTTGTATTGTTTTGGCATATGTGGGTTGAAAGGGACTGTTTCAGTGAAAACTTTACCAAAAAAACCCAATGTAGGCAGAAGGCCCTGCTCCTCCCAATACATCTGGAATATTTAGATCTCATTCTAGAATGGGGAGTCTACCAATATTGTAACCTTCTATTTTTCTTACTGCCCAAAGACAAAAAGCACAATGAAAATAGGACATAATACTAATTATACTCAGGTTGGCAGTACTGTTCTGGTTCAGAATATATTTCACCATTTATGTTGCCAGAAACATGCATTTACCATTACACTGATAAAATAAAATGCTGTGAAGTTGGCAGCCAGAGCCATGATCCTCTTCATGATTGTCACCATGTGATTTGCAGGTGAGGTCTGTGGCTACTTATTTCAGACTTACTAAAAGGATTAATATTTTGCAAATAGGTTTTATGGTTTTCTTCACCGTTGGGAAAAACTTACTTACTGTTTTGTTTTCCACTCTCTCTGATTCCCCCCAGCCCCAGCCACCCCGATATCAGTACAGTTCTCCCATATTAAAACATCTCAGAGTCTGATTCATCATTGGGGTGAGGCCACTAATTCTCATGTTGAACATTTCTCTGTGCTTTGCTGTGAATTATTGACAGAATTAAGTGAATTTAGGAGTGCTGCCTACTAATGCCCAGCTGCATTCTGAACACCAAAAGCAGTAAGAACATTAACAGTAACCCTGTTCCACTCCCCCAGCCCTGCTTCTGGACATGAGACCCTCAACATTTTGCTGCTGGTCTGTCAAAATTTCTCCCAGTTCCTTCTGCCTTTCTTGTGCTCAGAAAACAATATATATCTGTCCTGCTTGGAGCTCAGAAAGGTGAGGAAGCCTGTTGGGTTTTACTGAGGGTTATCCTCCTTTGCCCTCCCTTTGGCCTGTATTTAATTTGCAGAATGTAGAAGGTTGGAGTATCAGAATAAGGAGGCAGAAGAAGGGTAGAAAATGGAAGGAAGGTGCTGCATCTTCTGTCACTTTTGCTCATCAAGAAAACCTGAAATTTGTCACCAGGTTAATTCATTACTCTGAAAAGTAGATGAAAGCTTTAAGTAACATCCCCTTTGAAAGTGATAATAACTCTGGTTAAAGACTGGGTTTCTCTGATCATGAGACTAACTTTTTCTAAACTGGATCCCAACTGACTTCCGAAACTCAAACCCTTAAATTTCTCATGTCATTTGTCACCTATTGATGAGTTTCGGGAGCTTGCTGTACTGCACACATATATTTAATGTCTCTTTTATGGTAATATAGCTTATGAGACAAAATGTAATATAGGCTTCTTAAATCCATTATTCAAAACTTAGATTTCTGTCACTGCAGTAGATTTGTGGTGAGTAATTTCAGCATTTTGGAAAGTAGCCACCAGCTGAATGACTCAGAGCAAAGGGTTTTACACAAATGCAGATCATGACGGTATAAATTCTTTCATAAAAAGATTGAATCATTGACAGTAAATGTTCTTAATAAAGATGTATTCCAAGGGCCCAATTAAACCAGTCTCTTTTTGTGCAACCTTTGTGTTGCAAAACTAAGAACATGTTTTAAAAAAACTAAAACCACATGTACTTTCTAATTTAATCTCATGTTTTGCACGAGTATCCTGCATTCTCCATAATAAACTTGTGAAGGAGAATAATGTGGTCCAGGACATGAAAGAACAGGAGAGGGGTTAGAGAACCATTGAGGCTCTCAGGGGGAGTAAAAAATGAGGTTGTTGTCCCTGATTCCCAACCACATCCTGGGCTGTGGCACCAGCACCGTGGGCAGCAGGTGAGGGAGGGGATTCTGCCCCTCTGCTCTGCTCTGGTGAGACCCACCTGGAATTTGTATCCAGCTCTGGGGCCCCCAGCACAAGAGAGACAGGGACCTGTTAGAGTGCAGTGGAAGCCACAAAGATGCTCAGAGGGCTGGAGCACCTCTGCTGTGAAGACAGGCTGAGGGTTGGGGCTGCTCAGCCTGGAGGAGGCTCTGGGGTGACTTTGTAGCACCTTCCAGTACAAAAAGGGGCTACTAGAGAGCTGGAGAGGGGCTTTATCAAGGGTGTGGAGTGACAGGACAAGGGGGAATGGCCTTAAGATGAAGGAAACAGGTTTAGATCAGATACTAAGAAGAAATCTTTACTGTGAGGGAGGTGGGCCCCCTCAGAGAAGCTGTGGATGGTCCATCCTGGAAGTTTTCAAAGTCAGATTGGATGGCGCTTTGAGCACCTGGTCTAGTGCAAGGTGTCCCTGCCTATGGTGGGGGATTGGAACTGGATAATCTTTAAGGTCCCTTCCAACCCAAACCATGCTGTGTTTCTGTGATTCTGTGATTCTGTGACCTGATGTTTCATTTTTTTAAATTTAAAACTTAGATAATAACAATAGGAGGATGTGGCAGTGAAATAGCTTTTGCAACAAAGTAAGTTGGTGAACATACAGTCTTTTGTATGGATATTAAAGGGAATAGAAGTTAATGAAATAGAATCAAAATGGTAAAAATATGAAAAGAAGTAAAAAAGCCAAGAGACAGAAAAGTATCTCTAACAATATTAAATAACTGAACAGTTCCTAGCAAGACCAGGTCTTATAGTACACCTTCACATTTGAATTATAAGAGTGTAGGTGTATACAAAGTGACTTCTAAGTAGTTGTAAATAGAGGTGACAACTGAAGAAATCTAGGCTTTTCTAGTTTATGATTGTGTTCAACTATTTCTCTCCAGGGAGTCAATACCAGTAAGCAAGGAAGTAGTAGTAAAGATAGTATAGAAAGACTGGAAAGGTATGTTTTTTATTTAAGAATAGAAACTGTAACTTTGAAGAGGAAGGACACTTTAGAAAAGGCATGTGAAAGAAGGAAAGCACTAGAAAGTGCTAAAAAGGAAATTACTAGACTCGGGGGAGATGCCTATTAATAAAGGAAAGAGATTATAATCTCCATATTTCCTGAAGGATTACTAAAGGAGAAACCCAAACCTTCTATCATCAATACACACTATCTAAACAAAGTATTTAAATCAAGAATAATGAAAGAAGCAAGAGCTTTTTGAATGTATTTATCTCTCACACAGTAGAAGCCAAGTGCTATTTCAGCAGAAGTAAAAGTCTGAATGACAAATGGCCCAGAAAGAACCTTCCCAGGGAAGAGCAGAAGTGCTCCCTGAGGGAATGTGAGCTGCAGCTGAGGGTGGGAACACCCCAAGGCTGGCACAGGCAGGAGCCTCCTGGCCAAGGAGCCAGTGCCACACACTGAGCAGGGCAGGCAGGGCAGACTGGTCACTCAGGCAGGCTCAGCTGAGTCTGGGCTACAGCAAGCCCGTGGTGATGAGGAAGGGCTGAGATCAGGCTGAGATACTAAATCTGAAGGGCTGGGTGAGGGCCTGGATCAACAGGGGCCATGCCAAGGCACTGATGGGGTGGGAACAGAGCTGCAGTGCAGTTCAGACCAGGGGACACGGTCTTAGCTTAATAGCAGCTCCCAAGAGATGGAGTGGGGAGTCCCCAGTTCCAATCACTAATAAATTACTGTGTCTTTTCCCTAACTTTAAATATTTAGCATCCCAGGAGAAAAATGTATTCTTCATTCTCTCAACATACTTTCTGTGTTTTACACAAATGCAGATTGGTATAAATTCTTTGTTTTATACAAAAGTGATGACGGTATAAATTCTTTCATAAAAAGGTTAAAAAGCTTTTTTGTCATAACAGCTGAGAGCAGTGACCTGGCCTCGAGCTGCTTCTAGGAGGGGAGAGAACTCAGAGCCCTGAGGACATCACAGTAAAATGGTGGTTTGCATTAGAAAGAACTCACATGTTAAATATATGATTTGAATATCTAGAAGAAGAATGAAAGAAGGATAAAATCAGAATATAATAAGGCAACAGTTTAATTTTTTTTTAATATATGGCAGGAGAGACAGATAACAGATCTGACACAAGGAATACCTTTCCCCCAGAAAAGTTGCAGAAGGAAGAGAGGAAAGGAAGCATGTGGGATAATACAACATATTGTTTAAGGAATGACTGGTGGTTTCAAACTGAGAGTACTGAAACCAGAGAAATAAAAAGGGGCTGAGAAGGACAATAGCACAGGAAAAGTGGAAATTGATATCTGGATTAGGCAAGAAAATGCAGCAAAAATGTTGAGGTCCAGGTCCAAAGAATTTGGTCACTGTTAGAACCACCTGTGCCAGACATGCATATAAATTATTTGGCTAAGTGGTTTCAGTTTAGGCAACAGAGTTTTCCAAACATGGAACAGGAAGTTAAGCACCTGATAGAAATGGAAATACACTTCATTGGAACTGGGGCTGAGAAGAAGCAGCACTCTAAACTCTCTCTCATCTGGATTTGGCACGTGTCTCAAAGTTATGGTTAAAGTTCCATATTTTTCACCTTTTACCTCTGACACTTACCCTGTGATGGTGAAGGAAACAGACATCTCTCAAAGTATTTTTATTAAGGGGTTTGTCAAAGCTGTTTTATGGAATTCACCCAACCCTTGGCAGAGAGAGCCCACCACACTGAAGAGATGACTAATTAATTTTTAAGTGATTTCTCCATTTTCAGAGAATGTCATTATGTCTTCAGGCTAAGAAAGGACAGAGAAAGCTACTTCCCCAGGGAAGAATAGAAATGCTTTATGAAAAAAAAGTCCTCAGTGAAATGCACCCATCTACTTTTCTTTACAATTCCAGGCAGAAAAAAAAAAATCAATCCAAGTGTCACCCAAACTGCATCATCCTCTAGGATCATGAGGTTATGTCTTTGTTAATAAATTAATCGTGGACACAGTTTGGGCCTGAGAATAGATATAAAATCATCCAAACTCCTGAACTGTGAGCATGGTCATTGTCCATGGTGCAGTCTGGAGTGTTAAATAAGCACTTTTGCAGACAATACCCAGGCAAAGACTGGGGATATATAATGGGCCAGGGATCCAGGGAGGTAAAATGTAGCTGTTTTGCTCTGGAGAAAGAGGAGACAGAGTAACAGAAGTCAGCAAAATTCATGTGACCCATGCTTGCTAATAAATACCAGGGTCAGAGAATTGTTGCTGGCCCATTTCATTTAGGAGCAGTCTGAAAGGACAGGTAGCAGCATCCCAGAGTTATCTTGACATTTGAAGTTATGTATTGTGGAATAATGAGACTTGATAGCAGGATTGCAATGGTACAGGCATCAGCTTTGGTTGTGGTCAGGTAAATAGCTCTTTGATTTAAACCCTGTCCTTTAAACCTTGCTTCGTGTCAGTGATTATCTGCTGTCTGTCTTGACTCAGGGCTGCAGAATATGAAAGCTTACCAGAGCAAGATAAGAAGTTTCAAAAAGTTAAAAGCCCAGTTCCCAGGGACTTCTAATAAGACCTGAGAATCCCTTAGGTCTCTTTGAAAATCCTATCTGAAAATAAAAATTGGATGAAGTGTAGGATTTATTGGTTCTGAAAAAAAAAAAAAAAAAATAGAAGCAGCCAGTTTTCAGACAAGCTGCAGACTGGAATAACAGAAGAGAAGTGATATGAATTTTCTAACAAGTCTTGTCAGTGTTCCTGTCCTTATTAAGGAGAACAGAACATCTGCAAATGGGGAAGACATGATCTTGAAAATGAGTGCTGAATCAATCAGTTCAGCAAAGAACAATCTGTACACATGATTTTGGTTTTGGCAAATCATCAAGCAGCTATTAACTGGAAAGCTAAATGGGGTCAGCAATTCAAGCCCGGCTGAAAGATAATAAAATCATAAAAGCATTGTAATATGCATTACTTAAATGTGAATAGTCAAGGCACATTTGAATTAAGTGTGGCTGGTTTCAGCTTCAGCTGGTGACACCCATGTTTAGATGTGTCCATGTAGGTGTCTGTGATGAATTTGTTACCTGAGCTCCCATTATGGTCAATATGATCTGTCAAGGCCAGAGGCCTTTTCAGCTGGTTAGATGTGGGGAGTTCACTGAGAGTGAGCTGGACAGCTAGGGACTTTTGTGACTGCTGTGTCTGCTGGTCACCCATCCCAGCTGCTCCCTTCTTTGTGAGAATGTGCCTTTTTTGGTCAGCCTCATCACAAGAAACTGCTGCAATGTTTGTGTTTTAAGCAGAGAGTTTGGAATGATCTCCGGCACACCTTGGTTACCCTATTGACTATTTCTTGTAATTAAAATATAAATTCCTTCACTACAAGATCTGCAGCCAGCTGATCATCTATATCCATATGCTCTGTAGAAATAGAACTTGGAACTGAATATCCCATGGAACTCCTATATGTATTTTTGGCTTATATTTTCTTCGGTTTAACCTTGGTCCTATTTTTAACTGTGGAACATCAGTACTTACCAATGAACCTGATAAACACAACTCTCTGCCACACTCAGGACCCCCACAGCCCATACATTCTCTCTTGCATTTAACATTTACCTGTAGCACTGATGGCCTGTAGCATTTACCTAAAACAACAGGGCAAGCACGTATTCACATTTCTCTAGTTTACTTTTCCAGCCTTCAGACATTTCTGGCTCAGAAAGTGCTAAATCAAAACTTATATCATATTCTTTCTCATTAATTTCTAGAATGTTATGAGTCTTTCTTTAAAAAACTGTTCTTGTGTGTTGACAGGATGGTGAACTTAGTTCTTCATATTTATGTTTCCCAAGCTACTCAGCGATTTTTAATCCTTCTGTTTTATGCACTCTCTCCTCCAGCTGGAGAACAAGCTGAATCCTTTCACTGTTTCTTCTAGATTTACTTATTTGATAACATGGGGTTTTTTTTGAACCTAGCAGCATAAGTCTAAGATTCTGTTCTCTAGTAATAATTCTAAAAGGAGAGGTGAATTTCTGTTCATCTAACCTCTATGTTAGGAAATACAATTTACATCCTAAAGTTTGTTATTCTAATCTTGGTTTGCACTAATGTCAAACAAACTTCATAAGAAGCATGTTAGTAAAAGCAATTTTTCACAATGGTGGTAATTCTACCTTTTAGACTTTAATAATATTGAGAAACATTTTGTAATTCTACCTTTTCTGAGAGAAAGAAAATTAAGAGTACCAAAGGTTTTCTAAATCAAAAGGAAACAGATGTGATTCCCATGAAAACTCCTGCATTGAGGCTTCTTTATTGTCTTGTTTATAATGTTTAAGTAAATCAGCTCTAAAATAAATAGAGCTGTGGGGCAGAGGACATTGATTAACTGCCTGAGTTTGGAGGGCAGTTTTACCCAAATCCAATTTCATAGGCATCAACACAAGTGGAAAATTTAAACTCATTTCAATACTAGGAAGATTTTTTAAGGCCCTTTATACAAATTGAGCAGTCTATGATTTTTTTTTAATTCCTGCATTATAGTAATAACAAAAGATTAGTTTTTGTGAGATTACACATGGATACTAACAGTACCTAAAGAGTGATTAATGGGACGTATTTAGAAAAATTAAATTATAATTTAATGAGATGATGCTGTGCCCTGAACTAGTGTGGTTTTAAATCTCCAAATTTGCTGATAACTGCAAAAAGTAGGAAGCAGTAGGTGTGTGCTGTTTGGGTAGAATTATATTAATTGCTGTAGGTTGGAAAAAGCCTGGTTCAGACAAAAAGGTGGAGGTAAAAAAGGCTCATATAATCTGTGAGTCTTTTGAATGGAAGTGGAATATAGCTCTGGTAAAAGTTTGAGTATAAAAAAACCCAACCCTGACATTCTTAGTCTAAAGAAATGCTGTCATCTTGAAGAGAAACTTTCTTTTGGAGATGATGATTTTTTTGGCTTGTCATGTTTATGATTAGATTTATTCATATGAATAATAATTTTTCTTTAATATTAAGTAAAACTCGATTATAATTTTACTTTTCTACTTAAAATTGTACAAAAATCTAGAAAAGTTTTAGACCAAAAAAGTAAATTCTTGCTTTTTGATTACTTTGCCAGAATATTTTACTTCCCTTTTCATGATGATAGGTTTAGTTCATGTTATTTTTTCTTTTTTTCTTTTTTTTTTTTTCTTTCCCTAAGTAGCTAATTTTTGCATATAGCCTGGAGCAGAGCTGTCAGCTTTAAAAACAGAGGTTTTAACTAAGATGATATACACCAGTTGCTTCTGCAATAAGGTCATCTGGGATTTCTCACCTCTCATTTTGAGCTCTGGATGAAGCTCAGGATACCAGATGCTCTCAGTCCTCCTTACCTGTTCCTTCTCAAAGGATTCAGTTTTCTGGTTTGCTGTGTTCCCTTTCATCATCACAGGGCCTGAGTGATTACTTTGATTTGCATTCTGCATAAAGTATGTCAGGATTGAATTTGGCCAATTATATTTTTTTTCCACTGAGCTACAATAGTAACTCTGCATTAGAGCTTAAGGAATAAACTGCACTAATTACGAAGTATTATAAATGTTGTATTCAGAAACTTTTTTTCAAAGTGGAGATACATCACAGTGACAAGTAAGAGCAGCTGAGATGTAGTAGTGTGGAATAACTGATTACTTCTTGGCAGAAAGAGCAGTGATTTACTGGTGAGAAAATTTCCTTCTCCATTCCTCTGACAATCACCAATAAATTACTGTGTCTTTTCCCTAACTTTAAATATTTACAAGCATCCCAGGAGAAAAATGTATTCCTCATTCTCTCAGCATACTTTCTGTGTCTTGTGTCATCACTTAGAAAGTATGACACCCTGCTATTCCATATCTCTCAGCACCACAGCTTTTAGCCATCTCTTTCCTCTGTTTGGCTGTATCTCAGATCAGGTGAAATGTTTCTCTTTCCTTTAAATTTGTCCCATGGATGTGTGATATTTAGTTGTTGAATTTAATGGAAATACAGGGGTGAGTTAAACTTCTGACCTCCTGCAAGAAGCAGCTACCATTCATCTCGAATTTGGTTACTAAACAGCTTTTAAAGCAAACTCTCCAGACTTGTACTGAGGTGAAGCAGAGGGGACAAAAAGTAATTCCTTCTGTCTGCACCCTGGAATTTTTGAGGTTTATAAATGTGCTAGTCCTGCCACTCTCACTTGTTTACTTGGGTTTCTAGAATTAGTGTTTAATTTTGACAGAAATGGTGGGAAAATTTTTAAATTTCATTTAGCATTTTAGTAAAAACTGACACCTAGGCTGTAATTCATTCTGTCATTCCATTCCATTCAACACCTGTCCCTCTAATCTTGAGTTCTTTTTATGTTGCTGTAGTTATTCCATGTCCAATTACTTTTCCCATCGCTGATACAATTTTAGTTTTTACATTTTAGAATGACATTCAAACACATTCTTTGCATTATGACCTACTTTTTCATGAAATAATTTTTAATCATAAATTTCAAACAGAAATGGGATAGAGATGCCCCGATATTTTAGGAATTTAGAAATTTCATTCTAGTAAATATGGTATTAAAATGAGGTAACATCCTAAAATATTTAAATAGAATTGCAAATAATATCGATTCAGTATTGCAAAAATCAGAAATATTATGAGATTCTTCCTAAGTCAGGATCAATTTTGTAATCTAATCTAAATCACATTTTATGGATTTCTTCCTTAATTTTCATCAGTGGAAGCTTATTGTTGGAAACTGATATTGTGTTATTTTATATTATGTTGTATTTCATTGGTGGCAATTAAGTTTGATGGGTTGGCTGCACCAGTTACTGTCCTGGAGTTGTGGAATGATTGGTTTGTATAGGAGGGGACCTTAAGGATCATGCAGTTCCATCCCCCCTGAGGGGAGGAACATCTTTAACTTGTCCAGCTTGCTCAAAGCGTCCTCTGACCTGACCTTGAACACTTCAGGGATGGGGCATCCACAGCTCCTCTGGGCAATCTGATCCTGTGTCTCACCCCCTCACAGGGCAGAATTTCTTTGTAATATCTGATCTAAACCTGTCCTTTCAGTTTGAAACCATTGCCCCTTGTCTGGTCCTTGTAAGAAGTCTCTCTCCATCGTCTTGTTTGTCCCAAAGCCTCCTTGGATAACTGATTTTTGCTTGTGCAGTGCAGCTTAAAAGATTTTCTCTCTCAAGAAGTTTTCAGTTGTGAAACTTTCAACAAGTTGTTGTTTGAGGGGTTTGCAGGGAGTGTCAGACAAACATTTTAAAGAAACTGGAGGCCAGATTTGTCCTCAGTTATTTGAAAAAGCAAAATTCATATTACTTTACACTGTATGTTTCCTATATTCTTTATATGCAGTAGCAAACTTGACAAAACTACAGAGAGTAATGACAGTGCAAAGCAGCAGGAAGGCATGGGGCTTTCAGTAGAGATGGTGATTTTCAAGGAATAGATCTGGCCTTCGGTTTTAGTTTGGCCACAATCTGCAGTCAGGTATTTGGAATAGCACATCTGAGTCCTCATCCTGTGGAATTCCAAGGTTNTGTGTCTCACCCCCTCACAGGGCAGAATTTCTTTGTAATATCTGATCTAAACCTGTCCTTTCAGTTTGAAACCATTGCCCCTTGTCTGGTCCTTGTAAGAAGTCTCTCTCCATCGTCTTGTTTGTCCCAAAGCCTCCTTGGGGAATTGATTTTTGCTTGTGCAGTGCAGCTTAAAAGATTTTCTCTCTCAAGAAGTTTTCAGTTGTGAAACTTTCAACAAGTTGTTGTTTGAGGGGTTTGCAGGGAGTGTTAGACAAACATTTTAAAGAAACTGGAGGCCAGATTTGTCCTCAGTTATTTGAAAAAGCAAAATTCATATAACATTACACTGTATGTTTCCTATATTCTTTATATGCAGTAGCAAACTTGACAAAACTACAGAGAGTAATGAAAATGCAAAGCAGCAGGAAGGCACAGGGCTTTCAGTAGAGAAATTTTCAAGGAATACAGCTGGGGTTTGGTTTTAGTTTGGCCACAACCTGCAGTCAGGTGTTTGGAATAGCACATCTGAGTACTCATCCTGTGGAATTCCAAGGTTTTATAGAAAATGGACTACAGAACAAAGCAGTACTCTTCAGTTCTGGAATCACATAAGTATTAACAGAGTAGTTTCATGCACATTTTGAGGTAGCACAAAGTTCCCCTGATACCAAAAGAGCTGCCTGATGGGTCTGCCTCTGAGCTGGAGTCAGTTCTGTTCCTGTGCTGTCCTAATGCTGCCCTGTCCTCTGCAGGCTGGGAGAACTAAACCCAGCTAAAATTAACCAGGGGGAAACAGGCAGGAATGAACAGTCAGGGCAGTGATGATGCCACTCCACACAAGTATTAAATGCTCATGAAGTTGTTATTTTCCAGGTTTTTTGTTCTTTCTGTCTGCAGATACTTAAGTTCTCTTTCTTCCTAAGACAAAGCCACAATATAAGCTCAAGGCTACTCATCATCAAGGAGATACTATATTCTTGTGTCATAGAAAGATTTGATCTAGGACAGGTATTTTTTCTTAGAAAGTGAAAGTAGCTGGAGCCAATAAAGGGGCACAAATGACTCAATTAACTTGTCAGGTGTCAGGAGTTCAGGAGATCAGCAGATCCAGTCACAATTTCTGGGAATTAATTTTTAAGGGTTCCTTTTTCCCCCCTCATTGGACTTTAGCAATTTTTAGGCTTTCCCTGCTTAAACCTGCTCTGAACATTTTCTGCCAACAGTGTGTTTTTAAAATCCTTAATTAGGTATTGTTATTGTCACAAACTATTAGGATTATTTTATTTTGCCCTCTGTGCTTTTATCTCCTGTTACTGCATTATTGTGGTTGGGCTGCTCTGGTTTCTCCCACCTAGCAGCTTGTTTTCAGTTATTTGGACAATGCTCTCAGGCACAGTGTGATTCATGGGGCTGTCCTGTACAGGAACTGAATTTCAGTGATCCTGGTGGGTCCCTTCCAGCTCAGGGTGTTTGAAGGCAGAATGAAGGGAACAATCCAGCCTGCCTTACTTCAGCCCACTGCCCACAGCCCTTTAAGAGCAGTCCCTGAATGCAGAGCAGGCATGCAGGGAAGGTGGCCTGAGAAAGCCAAGAAAACAATTGTTAAAATAGCCTGAGTCAATGAACTTGGCTATCTCCTAAAGACATTTTTAGGAGCCATATATTCCTGGTGAATCATGCTGCATCTGTAGGATATCCACGTCCCGATGTGTCACATCAATAGGGGATTCAAAGGGAATGACAAGTAAAAGCAAGGAGTAACAGTGTGATGGAATGTAAGTAACATTAGTGTCTCTTTTTTTTTTTCCCATCATGCTACTTAAGAGGTCTGTGCTTTGATGTATAATAGAAAAGGGCAGTAGTGGAGGGAAATGTGAAGGATGGGTGGGTGTTAGTGATGTGCAAAATAGCAAGCTTGCCTTTAAATGTCTTGGCAAGGACCTAGCTGTGAAACAAAGGCACTGCTGACAACTTGGAATCCCCCTATGTGTGATGTCCCTTCTTGAGCAGTCTTAAAATTGAAATAGTGACAGGCTTTTAGTTATGTGCAGCTGCCTTCTCATTATTGAAAGTAAGTTAGGAAAAATTATATTAATTGATATAAAGAAAAGCTGAAGAAATGCGTTCAACTGGAAAATTATGTTTCTGTTTATAAATAACTAAGGTCTTTTATTGACATTTTAAATAAAATAGATTAGCAAATAAGGAGCATTTATTGTGATTTTGTTTTAGTCTTGTTGCAGCATTTACCTGCTTAATGTCTTTGCAGATGATCTCTTGCATTAGCTGGCACATGGCTTTCATTTTGCTTTAGTTAAATTCTTGTAGCTTGTAGTTTCAGGTACAAACTGCTTTCAAGGAGTTCATACAATCATGTGCTATTTGGTATTTTAAAAATAAAAGTACAGAACTGCTCTGGTCCCTCAGTTTGTGGAATAATTATTCTGATGTAGTTAGAAGCCTAATTAAACTTTTAGATGTTTTGTTCAGAAAGTGTTCTTTGCACTTTTATCTCCAATATGGAATAACACAATGAACCACCCTAGTTTAACTGCACACCAGCTTTGCAATAACAGTCCTTGCAGAAGGAAAGCCTAAAATTTGTTAAAGTACAATGAGGGGAAAGAAGGGACTCTTAAAAATTAATTCCCAGCTCAAGATCAGCTTGAAGCAGTGCCAGGCTCTCAATCTTCTGCTCTTAGCAAAGGGTGTAGTCCTGTAGGTTAAATGGTGAGGGCCTCTACAGCTGCTGGTGCACAGGATCTGCTACAGTTGCAGATAATTTGATTTCTTTTCCTTAAAAAAAAAGAGTAAAGAAAACACATCCCCCAAATATGAAAATATGGCTGCTTAGGGTTTTTTTCTGCATGTGCCTACATAAACAAGATAACCTGAATTATTAAAAGTGTGAATTTGAAGAGGATTTGTTGTGCCACATTTGTTAAAACACCCACACTCTATGTGGGCACTCAGAAGTAAAGTGATGTTCTTTGAGTTCGCCTTCTCTTCACAGCATGGTTGAGGTTGGCAGGGAGCTCTGGAGATCCTCATGTCCAACCCTGAGGCTCAGGCAGGGCTCCCCAAGCCCAGGGTTGTGTCCAGTTGGCTTTTGAGTTCCTCTGACAGAGGAGATGCCCTAGTCTGTCTGAGCCCCCTGTGCTGGTGCTGCTGTCCTTGTGGTGAAGGTGTTTCCTCGTGTTCAGAGGGACCCTCCTGGGGCTCAGTTTGTCCCCTGTGCCTCTGGTCCTGTCACTGGGCACCACTGAGAAGAGCCTGGCTCCATCTTTGCACTCTCCCTTCAAATATTTACACATAAGATCTCCCCCAAGGCTTCTCCAGGATTACCAGTCTCAGCTGGCTCAGTTCTCCTCGCAGGAAATTCTGGAGATTCTCCAGTCCCTCAATCATCCTTGAGGCCCTTCCTTGGGCTCTCTCCCATATGTCCATGCCCAGGAGCCCGGGTGGGTCTCACCAGTGCTGAGGAGAGGGGAAGGATCCCCCCTTGGATCACTGGCAAAACTCCTCAGATGTGGCTCAGGACAACATGAACCTCCTCTGTGATAGGGACCAAGTGTCTTGTGGCAGCCTTTGGCAGTTAAGGATAGAAAACACTTATTTTTAAATTGCTCCCTTTGATACATACACTGGCATAGTTTTTTAATTATGTAATTCAAGACCATTTTCTCACAGATCTCTCTCTCAGCATCTCTTCAGTGAGTAAGACTTTATTTAAGATTACATGGTCACATGTACCACTCTAGCTTTTAGAAGTTTGGTTTAATGAATACCTGGAATTTCAATTTACAGAAATGCTAATATATAATTAATATAATTATTCTCTGAGACATATCACAGAATAATGAGGTTGGAAGAGCCCTCTAAGATCATCAAGTCCAACCTATGCCTTAACACCTCAACTAGACTATAGCACTAAGTGCCATGTCCAGTCTTTTTTTAAACACATCCAGAGATGGTGACTCCACCACCTCCCTGGGAAGACAATTCCAGTGTTCTATTATTCTTTCAGTGAAATTTTTTTTCCTAATATCTAACCTATAGACATGCTAGGAAGGGGCTCACTGTTACTGTGTCCTTCTCTTTATTGGATTTTCTACACATTAATGGAAATTATGACATGTTTTTTACAATACTTCCTTCATAATTTCTGGCTTTTGGGGGTAGCCATCTGGTCTGCAGTCCAGTGCTGACTTCAGCCAGGCTGTGAGAACAGTAGGAGAACTGGAGCTCTTGCAGTTTCCTGCACTGCTGATAATTCAGAGCAGTTTATCTCTCTGGCTTCCCCAGACTGGTGCTCAGTAATACAGCAGCCACAGATCCAGAAGGTCTCTCAGTCTTGGGTGCTCTGTTATTTCTTTCAGATGACATGGTGACCTTCCTTCTTATGGACAAAAACTGTTATAATCAAATACAGACATTACTGCCCAGCTTTGGATTTGGGAACAGTACACCTGCATGCTAACAAAGTGCACAAGCTGGGGTAATTTATCAGAATTCCAGTATACAATCTAGCATCAAAGAATCCAGAAAGACAAGTTACAAACAAATTCTGATGGTGGTGTTAAATGAAACATGGCAAACATGCCCCTATATCCCTTTTTTCTAGAGGAAAAGATGTGTGCAGTCAGAGGCATTGCCACCTGGCAATTTAAGAACTTGCTAGGTGAAGTTTTACTCAGGGTGTAAATATTTTAAATAGCGTTGGATTCATTAAACATATCTTTCTCTGGCAGAGAACTTATCTCTTTATTTATTTAGATAGTAATTTTTCCTCTTGGCATGAAAAAGTAGTTGAATCTATGGTACCTAACTTCTTACACAGTAGAAAACTATATGGATTAATTAAACCCAGATGAGCCTTAAACATGTTGTTTACAAAGAAGTTTACACTGCAGTTTTTTCTTTCAAAGTCTCCTTTCATGTCAGGATGACTGGAAAATGTACAGTGCAAATTCAGTTTCAGACAGAAGCCTGTGGTAGGACTCTTCCTGTCTTGTGCTCATACTATGTGTGTTATTTATCATCCTCAGTTCTCTTTCTGCTATTCTTAGCATGTGGCTTTGTTTCATTCAAGCTGTACATTGACTGTGAGGAGTTAGGAGCAAACTGTACAAGGCAATGAAAGTCTCTTTTAATTTTTATTTTAGAAATTTGTGAGGAAAATTATAAGATGCAAGCAATACCAATACAAAATTGCTTGCATTTTGGTTGTGTATTAATGAAGAAAAGAATTACTAGAAATAAGAGTTCAGGTAAAAATCTGTTTTTTCTGTTGTGTGTTTCTCTCAGTTTGTCGAGGTGAAGTTGCCATGAATTGCATTCAGTGTGCAGGAAAGTCAGGAGGTAATACAGCTTCAAGATGGAGACAAGATCTTCAATGAAGTTTTTTACCTGATAGTAAAATGAGTTTTGAATTTTTTTTTTTCATTCAGTAGGAAGTAAAGACAAAGTAACTTTTTAAGCATTTCTTAAAAATCATAAAAATCTGCTGTAGCACTTAGGCTTCTTACAGATTGACAATTTGATTCTCGGTTTCAAAATCCTGGGTGCTTATCCTTTCTCCCGAAGCAGTGAATAATACTCCAGCTTTAATTTAGCACTCCTCCAGACTACTCTTGTTGGATTGCCTAATTTTTTACTTTTGTACATTCTTTTCTGCCTTGGTTTCTGGTCACTTGTGCACAGGTATTACAGGGGGGGTAAACATGAAGGGTTTGAGTCCAGCTTGCTGTGTGAAGCAGGGTTCTCTCAGGTCTGCTTTGTTTCCTGTATCATGGCTGTCACCTTCTCTTTGCTCATGCTGTGCTTTCTGTTCCATTTCTTTCTGGCGACTGTCAGGAGCTTGGGCTTGTCACCCTGCTGGGGATCCTGCTGCTGATTAATAGCACAAGTGGCTAAAAATAGGTGAAGCTCAAGCAAGAGACATTTGCTGATAATAAAATGTTATGCCTTTTATGCAGGGTTCTCAGATGTGATTCTAATCAGGTGACAGAATGACCACTACTGCTCACTAAATGAAGGAACTGATGGATAAATTTTTAAGTCATCCTCTGCAGAATGGAAACTTCTTTTGAGCGAAACAGAAGGCACAAGCATGTTAATCAGTTTAAATGTTATCTGCAGTTATTTTTTTGCCATGGGTGAGAGGCTTCTGCTGAGGAAGGCTGTTGAGAATGTTGTGAAGAGCATGTGACAAATACCTTTTATCCCCTTTCAAAGTGGGAGTCTTGCTTCCTTGTTTAACTGAATGTAATAGATTTTGGTTGAATTTGAAATTCTGAAATCTATATAGCAAACATAGATGTAATGAAGATGCCTGTCATTATTTTATTCCTTAGCTGGAAATACACATTCAGATACTATTTTTTTTTCTCAATCTGTATATAAGTTGCAATTATTCTTGCAATGAAGTTTAATTATGGTTGTTATTAACTGTCACATGGAAAGCTCAATACAAGCAACTTCAGGCAACTCTCATACCCCTTGACATTTTGCATCAGTACTGCTACAGTTGAGTGTTCTGTGCTCTTTGATAGGAAAAGTCACCTTTCCACAAAGGGATGGACCTGTAGTGCACAATTATAAACACTAGAAGTTATGCTTTATGTTATAAACATCACAAGTTATGCTATACTGGCAGTATTAATTAATCCTCAGGTGCTTTGAAAAGATTCTACTCACCTAAAACTTGTGAAGTGATGCAGAAGAAAAGGGAGCACTTTTAAGGGAGAGCCGATGACACAGGTTATGTGGGCAGTACAAAAGGTGTGTTCTTGATGTATTTTATTACATTTCCAAAAGTTTCATCTCTAGAGCTTAAACAAAAAGTTTTGTCATTTCAAGATGATTCATCTTCTTGGAAAGACTGTGGCAAGTTTTTTCAAATACTTAAATTAGAAGTATGTTGTATTTGCCCACTGGAAAGGAAAAACCAGAATTTTACAATCATTCAAAGAAATGTAAAACTTTGTAATTTTTTTTTTAATATACTCAACTTGAAAATATTGTTTGTGCATAAAATAAGAAAATATCATTAGCGTGAAAAATGCTGCTGCTTGGATATAACCTGTACATTTTCCTCATTTGAGCACAAAATACCCTACCCTACCTAAATCTCCTTGGCATTTAGATCCCAGAGGTCTGCCTTTGAATTAACCGAAAGTAAAAATTGCTGTCCAAAGTTAGAAAGATAAATACACTGAATCTTGATTTCCAGCCTTGCCAAAATTCTAGTATTTGGCTCTTTTATAACTTAGAACTTATGACTGAAGAATGAGAAAATATATTCACTTTACTGATGAAGTAATCAGACTGTAGAGAGTATGGCCATGCTTTCTGGTCTGTAAAATAGTTCATCTTCTGCTCATGGCTTAAAAATGTGTCTATTTTATGGTGGAAAGGGAATATACTAAGAAAGTAAGAGAAAAGCATGGAAGCATTTTGATCTAATAGGGTTGTATCAGATACCAGGAACCAGAAGGCCTAATGCAATAAAATAGAAGAAAAAAAGCACTCAGTATCCCTGCATTAAAAACAAACAAACAAACAAAACCAACACAAAAAACCCCCAAAACCCCCCAACGTTTCCAAGTGTCAGGCTTGACACTTTTCTGTTCTGCTAGAGTATTTTTTGCCATCTGTCTAGACTGTAAGATCTTTAAGGAAAACGAGATACACAAGTGGCACATAGACCACTGCTAGGACTGGTAATTGCTTAGTTTTCACAACATCTGGCACACATTATATAACACATTTTCCTCTGCCTGTTAAAAGCAGATAATATTTATTTACCTGCCTGTCACTAGGGCTTTGAAGAGTCTCATGGAAACCAAAGCAATAAATGAGCCCTGGAGGGGAATTGATACTTTTCAAACACCACTGTCCAGACACAGCCTTTAACTCTGGGTTTTTAAAGTGTCTTGCCTCTCACTGGAACAGTGATGTGATGCTCTCTCCCTGAACATCTGCAGATGGCCACTTTCATAGCCAGGATCCAGGTCCAGACACAACTCCCCTGTTGCAAATGGCCAGCCTGATGTTCTTAAAATTTGGATGCTACTGTGGGACCAGTTAAATTTCACGCTGGTGGTTTTATTGTGCCATCAGTGCCACCTCAGTTGACCAAATGGCAAGTCATAAAAGGGGAAGAAAAACATTTTATCTTCTGTTGCCTGTGTTTCCTTCTGCTGAGCTGAGGAGATATAAAAGAGCCCTTGGAGTATCAGAACTGAAAAGGTCTCAGTTGGAAATGGTTGACAGCACTGCCTCCAAGAGAACAGGAGAACAGGAAATAAAATGGGACCAAAAAGTTCACTGTGCAGGAATAGCATGTACAGAGTTAAGCTTGAACTGGGTCACATAACAGGAATCTCTCTCTCTCTTTTTTTTTTTTTTTCTTTCCCTTTTCTTTTTCATTATTTCTTCTGGCTTTGAACCGTTTCTTATAAAAATGAGACCACTTCAGTTCGTCATCATAAATTAGTCATCCTCCAGTGTTTGAGGTATTGGCCCCAAGTGAACTAGCCTGCTGTAGTAAGGTATAATTCAGCTCCTGTTAGCCTTTCTTTGTGAACTGGGCAAATGAGCTTGGATGTGGTTTCTGTTTCTTTGTGCTTGGACTCCAGCTGCTGTGACTGGTTATGGAGGGCTCCTGCATGGCTGTTCTCTATTAGGACCTGACTGCAGAAAGGAACCTGCTGGTGCTGTGCTCACATCTCTGACTGCAGGAAACATCCAGATCCTATCTAGCCATATTTATCTGCACGAAGCTGCAGAAGCTAAAAGTCATCCCACGGTGTTTTAGCATATGTTGAGAAATGAAATACTGTCAAACTCCTACAGGACTTGAAATAGACTTGAAATAGCCTCGCAGTTTTGCTCCTTTACTCTTTTTCTGTAGGGATCATTCAGGGATTCTGATGCAGTGGGGCATAGAAATAGAGAATGAATCACTTGTCAAAATGAAAATTAACCTTCTGAACTAAGATGGCTTTAGATAACTAAAATTCCCAGTTTCGTGCCTACTTTCTGTGTTACACAGAAAGTGCAGAATGAATAATTGCATAAGTGATATCCAAGTTTATAATTTGAAAAGAGAAATGTCTGGAAATTTTCTATGAATGAGAGCTTTGTAATTTTTAAGCCTGATTGTTACCAGCATAGATGATGGTCTAAAAATATGCTGTTATTCATACCTATTCAGTGTAGCCAGCAAGGAAATTTCATGTTCTGATCAGCAGTATAAATCTGCAAAATAACATTCTTGGTGCCAGTTGCAACAAGTAGGCATTTGTCATTAATTTTAAGGTGGCTGAATTTCATTGCTCTGTGTACAGTTAAAACAACTTTATAGATGGGAGAAGTTTTGAACATTGGTGCATTATCATACACAATTATGAAGCCATCCATCCTGATTTGGGGGTGGTAGGTGCTGTTCAGCTTGAATTTTGAAGTTTAATTACTTTTCCTTTTGTGTGTGTTTATGTGTGTTTGTGTGTGTGCTTGATGACAATCTTCTCCACAGACTGCTTTATTACCCTGTGATTTTACAGTGACTAGGTAGTGATTCAAGGAAGATTGAAATGTTAATTTCCTTTGTTCTCCTGTCCTTTAAGAGGCTAGCATAGGTAGGGAAAATACCATTAAAATGATTTTAGTTCTAATATTGACTGCACAAGTGCAGAATGAGATTCTACCTTTTCATTGTGTTGAAAGGAGAAAAACCCCCAAGCTGAGGTTTATAAATCAACACCTTTCTTCCACAGATGATCATTTTCAAGGGGCAGATGATTATTTCTGGAATCAAGAATCTTACTGCTTCCTGATATGTTATTTTTTTATTTTTCTAAATTGCCTTTAAATACTGTTTAGGTATAGATATCACACATAACAAAAAAAAAATATAATCCTAAGTGCCTAGACTAAAGGTAAACCTGTGAGGAATGTTCTGGATTTTCTCATGTGTACAATGATTATTTGAAACCATTCTTGTCTGTATCCATGATGATTTTTAGGCTGCAGCTGTCTTGCTGAATATTCATTCTGAAATGCTTGTATTTAAAAATAAACCCATTAGTTTTGTTTTTATCACACAAACTTGTCTTTCAATATGTGCCAGTGACCTGGCATGGTGACTGCATGTCTGAGCTCTAGGTCTCTGTGGAAAATCTTCATATTTTAGATTTCTTTTTTATTTGTTTTTGTAAAAATATCCAGTAACATGAAGATAATGTCAAGTATTTTTAGGAATGGATCCTAAAAATATAATGCAAAGTTATTTAGCTGTTTTCTACCTTCTCCTTTAAAGCCCCAAAGAGTGGGGCTACTCTTTCTTGTCCTAGACTCTCATCTCTACCATCATGCTTCCAGGATAAGCTGTGTGCCTAGACCAAAATATAGGGGAAGTATATTTCTCCTTTTCCAAGTAGAAAGAAAGGTTAATTCACTTTTATATTCCTAGTTTAGTTGAGGAACAGCATCTCTTCTATAATGTAGAAGAAGCATTTTCCCAGACTGCTTAAAGTCCCGTTCCTGTCCTGAACATTTAGGATCCAAACTTCTTATTTCAGAAATCAGTGAAGGCCTGTCAGTGCCTATACCAGGAACAAGATCTTTCTTTGGTGCCTGTTCCACTCTATATTGTGGAAATATCCCCACCTGCATCCCTGGGAAACGAGGCACAGAGGAGCAGGCAAGCCAAGGGTACAGTGCCAGCAGAACTCGTGTGGAGCAGAGATGTTCAGCAAACCTTGAAACCTCATGAAGATGTTCAATACAATGTACAGGGCCTCCTTTTGCAGTTCTTCCTTCCTCCTGAGTCCTTGTGTCATCTGAATTTGTATTTTTCAAAGGTATTAAAATGATTGAGTCTTGGCAAAATTACCAGTTTTGAAGAGGTAGATTTTTGGTTTTCTGACATTTTAAGGAACACAGTAGAGAGGTCTCATCTCAGGTAACTGTAGTACTTAGGCAGTTGATTTATTTTTAAGATCACTAAGAGAAATCTGCAAGACCAGTTGAAAAAAAGAAAAAGGATTTTATGGCATGGCTTACTTAGATTATTTTAGAAAAGAAGTCTGGGTTCAGTTGCCCGACCAAGGGCACCTTGAGTTGTTCCAGGTTCTGTGGGTATTCTGTCCAATGTCCCTGACACTCCAGAAAGGACTGAGGCTCCTGCTGTATCTCTCAGTGCTGTGTGGGTACCTGTGTGTGTCTGTGGTATCTCAGATGGCAGTAGAAGACAAAGTTTTGGCAGCAAATTTCAACTCTGTTTTATTACAATAATAGCAATAATAACAGTAATAATGAATATGTTTTTAGTACATATCATATAGACATGTTCAATATATTTGTATTCATGCAGGTATAATACACATATATATACTTGTAGCTTGCAAAGACAAACACAGTGAGTTTGGCAGAGTGCTTGGCACTGACTGGAGTGGGAGGACTGAGGTGCAGCAGTTAGTAAAGATTAGCAATCCTCTTTGATCTGTAATTGCAGCTGGGTGGTTCGTGCCTTTGTGTGCCGTGCCTCCCGCTGGGGCAGGCGCTGCACACCCAGGAGCTTTGCAAGTGGAAACATAATGTACTTTATTATTCTCCCAGAAAGGGGAGGGAGAAACCAAGCAAAAAATAACAAGAAACAAAAGCAAAGTACTTTTAGTTTCCCTCCATCATGGAGGAAAAAAGAACACAGGAGGAAAATAGCTTCCGTATTTTTAGGCGTTTGTGAGTCACCCTAAATCTCTTAGGATATTTTAGTAAAAATGATATTAAAAAAGCTTCTATAAAGTAATGAACTCGTAAGTTTTTCTGTGTGACATATTTAGGTTGCTTTTTTTAATGTTTCTTTTTAACTTCTTCAAGGTAAAGAATCAGTTATGCATCTGGGAATGCAAATGTTGTGAAGTGAGCCATGGGGATTGTAAGAGGAAAAAAGACTGGATAATCTTTTCTGAGGTTGGCTATAGCAATCTCTAGTTCTGCACTAGACTATCAGTAGTAGCAATAAAGGTGTTCACACATCAGGGAAATTAGGGGCTGGTGGGATAATCCATGGCCTAAGGTCACTGCCCATAAGGACCTTATTGGTAACTGTAGGATCTGGGCTTAGCCAGGTGTGGTAGAGAATGGGTTAGAACAGAGTCACAGTGCTGTCAAAAAATGACAAGAAGGGAATTGCTTCCTTAGAAATGGTTTTACCAACAGTGCAGGTAAAGGCTTGGAAGATCTGGAGCAATAAAAGGCTCCAGCACCCAGCTGTCATTTGAGAACTTGCAGACACTTTTATATCCATTATGGAATTAAAGTATTACAACTAAAAGCAGCATTAACTGGGCAGTAATTACCTTTTATATATATTCTACCTTTAACCCAGAATTACATGAATTGTGTGTTGTTACATCATCAGATGTCAATGTGCAGAGCTGCTGAGTGCAAGGAAAGTGAGGATTGTCTGAGACACAGGGAGGATACAGGTATGGTCACATACTCTCAGCCAGGAGCAGCTCCCTCCCCCTTCCTCACAGCTGCCCCCTGTCCTCATATTTTGTTTAAATTGGGAAGCTGAATAGCTGGATTACTCTGATGTAAGACTCCAGCAAACTTGGACTACTTAAAGACTGTTTTTTATTGAGCCTACATGTTAACTTAATGTTTTCAGTCATGTAAAATCGCTAAAAATTGTTGTGGCAATTACTCAAGAAATGGCACAAAAGGTTTTTTGATTTTGTTGTTCTGCCATCACATGAATAGCTAAAGGCAAGTTGAATTGATAGCCAAAACCTCATACCTGTAAAAAATCTGAGTCTCTTCTGAACCAAATTTTAGCCAAGAGTCTGCCAGTGCACGTTTTTCAACAGCAGAATAACAATACAGCTCATATTCCATGAGCACCATTTTCCCCTCAATGTAGCCCTCTGTAAAAATGTTCTAGAAAATTATACAAAAGGAAGAGAACTGTAGGTGCAGAGATTCTTGTTCTGGTCCTTGACCTCATACTCTCCAACTCCCTGCAGGAATCTGAAGCCACCTTCTCAAAACAGGCCAGTGCTTGATGGGAATCTGATAGTTAAGTTTTATTTTTAACAAAGCTAAATGAAGAGAAGTAGCTGAGTACTGTTTCCTTGTACAGAGTAATGTGTAATAACACATGGCTTTTTTGACATACTATTAATGAAACTATTTCAGATCTTTCAGGCATTCTTGTCAAAGTCCCATGATGATTTGAAAGAATACTTCAAATGAGATTNACCCAAAAAAAAAAAAAAAAAAAAAAAAAAAAATTTACTCATTTGGGCATAATTTTAATATTCCTGTGCCTTTACTTCTGCTGCATGATATATAGGTTGTAGAATAGAGAATAAGCTCACAAAGCTTTAGATTTTTAGGGTGATTTATTTGTTGCTTGTTTCATGTTTGTTTTTATAAGATCTTATAATTAGAATCTTTTGTAAACACTGAACTGATTTAGAAAGCATTGCATGTACATCGTTCCTTGCTTTCTGCAGAGTATTGGATTCAGAAACAACACAAAATTAGATTTGTAATATATTCATCAAATAGCAAGTCTCCAAGTATAGTTTTAAACATTATGTTTTAATGTTTTGGCTGAAATTCAAATCCTGAAGGAAAAAAATATTTTTTTGAATAATGCTGGTTCATTAGAATAATTTAAGAATTTTTAGGAGGGCTCCCATATGAGGTGCCAGACTGATTCTAAACCTTGCTGAATATCATGTCTCACAGAATTATGCAAATGCTGGTCAACTGCAGACTGAAGACTCATGTGTGGAACTTCATGAAATATTAACATCAAGTATTTTTTTGAGGAAAAAACAAAATCCAGCCTTTAATTAATGAATCTTTGGAATCAACTTGCAAAACTATCAATGAGATTATCCTAAAACAACTTCTGTTCTCAGGGTGCCTCCAAGAAATGAGAGTCCTTTTCTTCTGAATTCTCAGAAATCCCAAGACAGTGTCGTGTAAAGTCAGTGTAAGATGCCAGCAGGGAAATGCAGGGCTGTTCTTATCTCTACTGTGGGCTTATCTCTGTACCTTGGACTTTTTATCACTTTTAACACATCATGCATTACAGACATTTCTGTGGACCTTATTCTCATGCTCTTCCTTTCTCAGACCTTCTTATTTTCTCCCATTTCCTCTTGTGTGTTTTTCTTCTTCAGGTGTTGCACAGTGAGATGTTCACTATTACCTCTGTTCTCCCTCCAGTATTTTTTTCTGCATTTGTACCTTTCACTGTTTCCAATTTTCTATGTTTCCTCAACCCCCTTGATTGTCTATCTTTCCATACAGGGAAAAAAAACCCAATAAAACAAAAAACCCAACCCAAACCTCTGAAGTAAATGTTGGTAATTCCTTTATGAATTAATAGGTCTCATTCTTTTTTCACTGTGTGTGCTCCAGGCTAATTACTGTTGCTAGGGAGAGGCTGGATTCAGCAGGCAGAACCAGCTCTGGAGTTCAGAGCAGCTTGGTGGAGCAGAGGAGGAAGCTGGGAGGGAGTTCCTGATTGCTGAATAGTGATGTGAAAATCCCCATTCCTTTCTCTTTTCTATTACGTGCCTCCTGCCTCGTGACTCTCAGAAGCAAAGAATATCCAGGAGAGGATAGGGAATGAGCACAGAACAGTCTATAATACAGAAATAAAATTTACAAAGGAAAAACAGCAAAGACAAAAAAAACTTAATCAGAAAAAAAAATAGGCAATTTGGACCCTAATTCCCGGCTCAGATACTTCAATTCAATTCCATCAAAATCAAGTTGCTTTAGAGGCTGTTATTGAGAGCTGGTGTCTCTATGGCTACAGTGGAGCAAAGGCTTTCCTCTACTCTTACTGGGGTAACTCCTAACAGCATCCAGCCTTCAGGTGTTTTTTTCCTTCATAAACGCATTGGCTTAAGTGCAGTTTCTCCATGGTGTTTCAAGGAGTGTAACAGATGAACTAGAATCTGAGAGGTTTGGTCTTCTTATGATCTTTTCCTTTTTTTTTTTCCAGACAGAGAAAAATAGTCTTTTGTTCACTTTTTAGGAAGGAAACAGAAGATGAATTCTGGTGCTACTCAGCATGCACAGTAATTGTCATATTTCAGAATCATCTCTAATTTTCTTGGCTTCCTCCCCAAATTGCTTTAATCATTAGGCTTTTTCTTAACTACATCTCTGATGTGTGTCATTATTGTGGCTGCCTCCCAACAACTAGCCTAGGGAAAAAACATCTCACTGGTCTCAGAGAGTGGGCAGAGCTGCTTCACAGACACAACAGCAGGATGTATTCTAGGACAGCTGGCTCTACTGCCAGCCTCAGAAACATCAGGGTGAGTCAGGAGTAATTAGAACTCAATTACTGGTCAAAATCAAGACCATTCACTCAGTTCTTTCAAATAGGTGTAATTTCACAAAAGTAAGTAGAAGCAGATAGTTTTACTCTGTGATAAATTTAAACATCTGTCTGAAACGAGGTTTGAATCAATACAGAATGGATTAATTCTTTATCAGCATAGCAAAGCATTGTCCTAATTCTGTCCCTTGTCATTGTGATGTCCATGTAGGTGGTTACAAACACTACAACCCAACAGGGCTTGAACAAAGCCACAAGGTGCTGCACATGGATTGTTTGTCAAGAGATAATTTGTATTGATAGGGGCAGCTGAGTTCTTGGTAGCTTAAAAAAAATCTATTAGATAAATACTTATATGATTCTTTGTTGTTATTTTCCTTTTCCTGTGGAAAAAGAAAAGTTTTGGACATCTTAGTAAGAACTGTTAACTTTGATGTGATAGCAGTATCCTTGTGTGACCTGTTTCTCATAACTCTGTCCCATCCTAGAGGATGCTGCAGCTTCATTCGCAATTCAGATTCCCAGGGTAAATTGTAGAGATAAATCTTGATGTCACAGTCCATTGAATTTTACCTATTATTATTATTTTTCCCTCAAGAACTCCAAGAGACTATGACTTTCTTCATTGACTTTCATTATGTTTCTCCAGTACATGAATAATTAATGTGGATAACTGTGGACTGTTTAAACTCTTTTTTAAAGAAATTACCAAGTGTATATAACAGTGTCTCTTCCATTAGATGAATACAGGTGATTTCAACACTCTAAATTAACATTATAATGTGATTCACAAATGTGTGATAAAGACATGAAGCTGTTTTTTCAAACAGCAGTTTTTACTGCTTTCTACATCTATCAGACCTCCATATGGATACAGAGAAATTTATAGATTTACAGATTTAGACCAGTGTTTGGGTCCTGCCTTCCTTTTTGGAGCTCTTCTGTAAGTGTAGCTCCCACATCCATGGGTGCTGCTGTCCAGATTAGAATTACTTCCCTGCAGTAAATGACTCTGAACTAGCTCCTTGCACTTCAGACTTCTCGGAATTATGTGTTTCTTTTTTCCTTCCAAGTTGTTTTTGCCAAGTCCACAGGTAATTTACCCAGCTCAAATTAACTGTGAAGTAGAGATGAAGCAAAAAGAAAGGTGCTGTATGGTTTTCTAAGTAAAACAGAACAGAAAAGGCAAAAATAGCACAGAAGTCCTCTGCAAAAAATGGTTCCTGCCTTTGAAGTCTGCTGAAGATATTGCTGGGGAGAGGAATATTACCCCTAAATATTGGGTAATTGCTTAGTTTTAGGGGAAATGTATGTGCATGAGAATTGCTGAAAATTTCAGTTATGTTTTTTTAAGCAGCAAGGAGATATATTCTCATTAAGAATGTCTGCCAAATAATGAAAGGAAAATTTTGGTACTTGTTAAAGGGAAATGATAAACATGTCTCTTTTCCTTCCTTTGATTATGGAAATAATGGGAGTTTTCCCAAAATAGGAGGCAAAACTTTAATGAACCATATTAAAAAACACCCTCTGTCACTGAATCTGGCTCTTGAAGACTAGGTAGCTTCAGAGAATAGGACATAAGTTTCTTAACCATGTAAGTGTTTAGGATATTTTACCTAAAAGAGTTATCTTCCAAAGCACATAACCCCCAGACAGAGTTCCTGTTTCCTCTGGCTGATGGCTCATTACTTCCCTGACCCAGCTTGTCTTAACCCTCACTGTGGAAGACATCTGGAATTATGTTATAATTAGGATTTAGCATTCACTCCTGTACTGCAATTTTGTAAAACAAGTGTGCTGGAATAGCCTGGCAGTTAGTGATGGGCAAAATGAGGTTGACAGAAATAATGATGGCAGCAGTTCTTTCACAGAATAAATATCACAGAGGCTCTGCAGTGCCATGCTTGCTGGCTTGGTGCAGTGATGTGGAGGAAGGCTTTGCCTCAGTGTTTATCTTTTGGCTGTGGATAACACCAGAAGGTTTTGCTGCCAACAGATTTTGTGGGCAAGGATATTGTACAGGCAGTGGCAGGTGAAAAAAGTCAGGCTGCTTGTTGATGTATTTAAACAGTGAAGTGGGATTTAGACTCAGTGGTGTTCGGCCTTCAAAATCTCTGCCAGGCACAAAAGAAAAGTTTTGCTGAGTTGCAGTTGGGATTGCAGTGGGTGTTGTGTGATTTCAGTTCCTGCCCAGTAAGAAATTCAATTTTAGCAACTGGTGACCAAAAAGTCACAGTGACTGAAGTCCTGCTCTGACCTTTATGACATTTTGTCTACAGTTTGAGTACTTCAATTAACAATTTGTAATTTTGAAAGAACAGATCCGACATTTTATAAAGATTTTATTTTTTTCCCAATATGGGACACCAAAATGGCAAAATTTTTTGTTTGTGACTGTGTTACTTGAGTAAATCACATTTGACCTCTTCTGCCACACTTAAAGGTAAAAGATTTCAGTAGTGATCCTAAGAGGTAATATTTGTAATGTTTTAAAATTATCTTCTATTTATTATCCAATAATGGATTCATCTCCAGTTTTTTAAATATAAATAGAAAGGATGTTAGTGTTCAGTATAACTAAGTTTGGCAGTATAACTACTTGTTTGGCAGATTGTATCTCCCCATTTTTCTTTGAGTGAATGGGGGTCTTGCTAAAGAAACAGGCAATGTAGCAGTGAGAGAACTGTGATTTTTTGGAGGATATAATGCAATTTCTTTTAATGTTTACTGTGAAAAAATGACAAAATGGCACATCAAAAGGTGTATGAGCCACTTTCTGAGCCCTGGGCAAATGCAAATGCTGTGCTAAATCTTTCTTAGTGATGGACTCCAGTGTCTCTTCTCTTCATGACCTGTTATTACTGCTCACATCTTCAATTATTCTTAGGAGTGACCTTTTCTCAGTGCTCCTCAGAAGAAAAGCCCTACATGATTGCAATCATGGCATTAGTAATCAGATAAGCTAATAGTATTCTCACCACAAACCAATTCCTTTCTTTAGGGGTGAACATGCTCAGACTACTTACATGCAAAGGAAAAGATCTGGTTTTTTTCCCCCTAAATGCAGAAAGGACAAAGTGGAGATTTACAGGACAAAGTACAGATTTACATAGTGAGAAATAATAATATAAACCACAGCATTTCTGTGCTGTTGCCTATTTCCTGCACCAATCCATACATGAAGGGCAAAGTGATATAAAGAAGGTAACTGAAGTACTGCTATGCAATGTTATTGAGGCTTCAGGGGCAAATCTTGGCTGTAAGTTTGGAACTGAATTTTTTCCTAAATGAATGAGAACTCTATTCTGTGATGAACTATGCTGGCTAGAGTAATATACAAATCAGTGTGTATGAAAAATGATTGAAAGAAGGGGTAAATCTGAGATGAGGAAGTGTTAGCACCATATGGTAACACTTATGGGAAATCTTTCCTTACTTTACTTTGGAAACTTTTCATGTAAAAGACTGCACAGTCCTGCAGTTAACCACTGCAGGGATTTCTTTTGTCATCTTTATGACTGTTAATTTGGATTAGAGTAAAGCCTGGATTCTTCACCAGGGATAAATGCTCCTTTGTATGAAGCTTTGTACATGCACATAATTTAAAAAAAGAAAGGGAAAAATCTTTCTCTCAAGAGTTTGCAGTGTTACAAAAACATCAGGCACATGTTACAGTCAAAAAACATAAAAGGTGGTGCAAGAAAGAAGATCAAAGCTCAGTACATTTTATGCTGTCATGTTTTTCTCACTTTCCCTCTTGGGAGGAAGACCCCTTTAGTATTATGTGCCACTTTAATATTATTCTTGACCATATTGATTTACTCTTCTTTCATCACTTAACTATTACACAAGCAGTTATTGATAAAGCACCACAGGTTCTGAGGGCTTGACAAAATACCTTTTTCAGTGTAGAACATTCTGGGTATCCAGAGAACCTGAGGAGACAAACCAGAATGTAACTGAACATACTCCTGCTCTGAACTGAGGTAGCAAGAGAGAGCAAACCCTGCCTTTCTTTTCCCTCCTGTCTCTTTAGCTCTCTCCCAGCCACACAGCAGAAGGGAGGTAGATGAGGAATGGCTGAATGTGCCAGAAGGGAAGAGGAGGCCATCTGTGGACAGGGGTGGCCTGGACTGCCAGGAACTGCCACAATCAAAAATATTCAGGTGCCAGAGGTGCTCACCTGCAAGAGTGCAAGGACAGGGCACCCTGTGGGACAGGTGCATGTTCGTGTTTGGGAGGGGCAGGAAGGGGCATTCCCATGGTGGGACAGTGTTTTCTTGGAGACTTAAAACCCCACTTCTGAGGAAGAGAATGGAGGAGTTTGGAACAGAAAAAAAGAGCAAGGGAGAAAGGGGATAAGAATGAAAATTTAAAAGAGAATATACAGGGTTTTTGTCAAACTGAATGCCAAAACAAAACTAAAGTAAAAAAGATAGTTGATCAGTTGATTTTTCATCAGCAATTAATAAGTTTTGAGTAATAAGCATATACTTACATTGCTTCCTATGTAACCCCAGGATTTGAGAAAAGGGGATGAACTTTGCTTAAAGCCTGTCCTAAAGTACATTTTCCCCAGACATTTTAGCAATTTTGGATAATTCTAGACTTGTTAAGCACAGACGTATGGCAGACAAATGAGGATGTGTTGAATAGATCACAGCTTCAGCAGACTGAGCAAATTTATCTCTCACCTCTATTAGTGAACATTTCTCTCTCAGATGACTTCTCCCATCAGTTTTCTACAAGAAGCCTTGTTTGATTTTTCCTACCAATGTGTTCAGATTCTCATTCATTATTGCTGGGTATCATCTCAGTTTTTTCAGTTAAAGTTATCCCAGCTGTGTGAGTTGAGCATTTCTAAAATGTAATTACTGGGCCATATTTAATAATCCTGTTATAGGAAAATAAACATGTGACTCCCTATTTAGAGTCTTCCTCAGCTGGGGCTAAAGACCCAAGGGGCAGTGACTTGCCCAGGTGTTTCCTTGTTTCTCACCCTCATCAGCAGTGATGAGCTCACCCTTCAAGGCCTCCTGACCTTATCTTGCAGCCAAATGTGAAATAAACAGGTAAATGTGGGGTGCACTTCCATTCTGGACTATTGAATGTTAAAGATTGTTGGCATATTTTGATTAAGGGAACACATACTGGCTAAAATGTTGTGATGGGGACGGGTTGTTAAGATCTGCAAATGTGAGGAGACTTTAAGTGCTTCCATGAAATTTGTAGTAAGAGAGTGAGAGGAAAAGATAGGGAACCCTCAACAACACAAAACATTTGAAAGGTTTGTATTTTCCCAGTTTCAGAAGAAATGTAGTTTTTCTTGCCTTTTTTTTTTTT